>JAQQPU010001720.1:0-10932 GCA_029168905.1 Artemia sp. Kazakhstan ARC1039 | reverse complement strand
ATAACCTCTAATGAATATTACTGATGAAAAGCAAGACATCAACAAATACATCAAAAATGACAAGAAAAAACATATCCTAAGTAACCAATCAGAATAACAGTAATGAAACACGCATTTAACGAAATTTAAATGAATTCAGTAACGTACAAACAATATTTAAAAAAATAGATAACAAATTACCTTCCACCTCTAAACTGTGTCTCTCCCTCTGACAGAAACAATTTAAATCTGTTTTAAGTAACAGTTGGTTTTCTACCTCCCTAGCACTATCTGAGCAAAAAACACACATCAGCTCTTTGCACTGAGGTTGTAAAAAGACCAGCTCTTTGCACTGAGGTACCACAAAACAAAAATAGTGATTGAGTGGCTTTCTTATCCTAAATTCATTTTCATTGCATTAACTACCAATTTACTAAAACTTGTGAATCCATAAAATTCACTTAAAATATTATTAACTTTATAAACAAGATCATAAGTACAGAGGCTAGAAAAAAAAGACTGCTGTGTCGTCTGCGAGCGATGTTAAACAAGCACCAGTGAGAAAAACCTTCATCGTTTACAAGTGAATTAATCAAAAAAACTTTTTGCACAAAATAAGTTTTTCAAAAAAAAGTAAAGAACTCCAATAAACCAAAAATGAAAAAAAAGAATCAAATAATTTACCAAGCATACAACTATCACAAATCAGTATGAATTTACTGAAAAAATGTCCATTGTCAGTTTAGTATACATATTAGTAGAAGGAGGATTTATACTCCGGGGGGAGTTTAATCACAGCCAAAAGCCCTATGAATCCGACCGGGAGTGACGTCACAGCCAAAAGCCCTATGAATCCGCCCGGGAGTGACAACACAGCCACACGCTTATTGAATCCGACCGGGAAAAGATCACAGCCAATCAGAGGGCTAGACTCCGTGGACGACAAGATCACGTGTCTATTTGTAGGCCAATCAACAGTTAGAATACGACCGGGACACGTGACATCATCAGACTTCTGAGAATTTCAGCAATGAATTTACATAATTTCTGTTATGACACAATTTCACCCAGTGAACATTCCATGATAGCATATTATCATAAATTTGCAGGCAGGATGATTTGTAATTAATACAGACATGAATTATGTTGAACTTATAGAGGTCCAATTGTGTAAGAATTCATGACAGAAAAGTCAGGCTTCATAGGAATTTAAAATGTATCTGTGCACAGTTGCCAGAACAATGGAAACGTCAGAGATTAATTGAAATTTTAGGGGATTATTTGGGGTGAAACAGTTCGAGACATGTGACTTGACATAGCTTTACTTCTCAGCTGTGGTCGCTATAATAGACAAGTACACCTTTGCCCCTAATCTCTGGGGTTTGTTTCAACCCCAAAAGCCTTGTTATTTCATATTTAGACTGTTTTAAATAGAATGGCTATCTCAAAATTTCTATCAGACGCACTTCGGGACAATACGACGTGTGTGTAGGGTGGAGGGGGTAGCAGCCCTCTGATCACTTTGACTCTTAAAATGAGAACTAGATCGCCTGATTACCAGTCCAATGAACCCTCTCCGAAGTTTTATATGACCAAACTTTCTCTAAGGACCCTATATGTCCTCAGGGCATAACTTACATCCCTTGCCCTTAGGGCTGGGGGATTTGTTATCCTGAAAGACATAATTTTCAGACCTTTCTGTTGGGCTGAACAAAATGGCTATATCAAAATTCTCCCTCTGATCACGTTCGACTGATAAAGAAGGCCCTAGTATCTCAATTTGCAAACAAATGAGCCCTTTTTGAAGCAGCTACGAAAAAACTTTCTATAAAATCTTATATGCCCCAAGGGCATAACTTACGACCCTTGTCCTAAGGGCTATAGGGGAAGATTGTCATCCTCAAAGACATGTTTTCAAGACCTTTCAACTATGTTGAACAAAATGGCCATATCAAAATGTTGATCTGAAATGTTTGGGGAAATGATGGGCGTGGGGGGGGGGGGGTGGTTCTCTCTTCGATTACTGTTGACTATTAAAAAGAGCAATAGCCCTCTCAATTTCCAATCGGAAGAGCCATTTTTTAAGTTATTATGACAACATTTTGTTTAAAAACATTATATACCACCAAGTCATAACTTACAACCTTAGCCCTGAGGGCTATAAGGGGGTTGTCATACTAAAAAACATAATTTCCGGACCCGTCAACTACGTTCAGCAAAATGGCTATATTAAAATGTTGATGGGAAGTATTTGGGGAACTAACGGGTGTGGGGGGGGCATTCGCCCTTCGATCACTTTTCACTATTAATAAGGCTACTCTCCTCTCAATTCACAGTTTAATGGGTCTTTTTTGAAGTTTCTAGGACAACGCTGGCAAAGACCAAATTTCCAGAAATTTCAACTACGTTGAAAAAAATGTATATTTCATAATTTTGGTTGGATGTGTTTAGGCAAATGGTGGGCGTGAGAGGGGCATTAGTTACCTTCCAATTGATTTCTACTATTAAAAAGGTTCTAACACTGGAGTGTTTTATTTCAGTTATGCTGACTGTAACGTGTTTTAACGTGTGATTTAAATTGTATTAAAAAAATAAACATGCCCAAAATAACTGTGAGAGGGGGGTTAGTTGCCCTCCAATCACTTTTGACTATTAAAAAGGGCACTAGCCCTTTGAACTTCCAATCGAATGAGCCATTTTTCAAGTTTTTACGACAAAGATTTCAATAAAAATGTTATATGCCCTTAGGACATATACAGAAAAGTAATAATTTTGATAGTTTCCCCCTACTTAAACAGCGCTTTCCAGATGATAAAATGTATGATTTATTAACGTGTAAGGTCACATATGTATTTGATTACTAAGACTCCAGCTCGAGGCTAAGTAAGGAGAAACTTCCGCCCATTAAAGCATTTTATAATTCACTTACGGATAGTCAATGTACCACTACCGACTATGATTTTTCAAAGAAGGTTTGGGCCAAGGGAGGATGTAAAAATGGATGGTATTGTTATAAAAGTATTTGGCAAGTGATGTATTTACTCTTTTGGACATTGTCTGTAAGAACACAGATAAAATCTATTAGGAATTTGGGTTGGATTTAGGATATAATTTTTCAACTCCTCATCTGGTGATGGATCTAATTCTAAAAATCAGTAAAGAAGAAATAGGTCTGATCACTGTCGTGGATCAGCACTTATTTGTCGAAAGATCAATGAGGGGAGGGCATGTTTTTCACGGGGACCTCGTCATGAAAACTGATCCAACTGGGGAGAACTCTGTCGATAGTATGAAGTCCAATGCAGTTTTTCTAGATATGAATTCTCTTTACCCCTCGGCAATGTCTCACTACTGTTTGCCGGTTGGTAATTACAAATGGCTTGACAATCCTTGTGCTTCAAATTTCACCGAAATTCACACTGGTGAGAAGAATGGTCCACAAGATATTCTTTTGAAATGGACGGTCGAATAGCAATGGAGGTCCATGACTCGGTAAAAGATTTTGTTTTACCGTGCATAAATAGACCTGTAATCAAGGACTCTTTTAGTCCGTACAATTTGTCTTTGGTCGAGGATGAGGGTATGCACTGAACCCCTTCAATGCAAAAACTAATTGCCGACCTTGATCCGAAACAGAATATAGTTGTACATCATGTGCTATTGCGATGGATGGTAGCCAATGCTTTTAGGGTCACAAAGATACATAGAGCCGTCCAATTCGACCAAAAACCTTAATTGAAAACGTTTATTGACTCATTTGTCAGTAAACGTTCTCAGGCAAAAACGAAGGTTGAAAAAGAAATCTATAAGCTCGTTTTAAATTCAGCCTTCGCTAAAATGTGTGAAAGCGTACGAAACAGGAGTTTATGTGACGTTGTAACCAGCCACAAAAAATATGCTCGAATCATTGCTTACCCCAGTTTCACAACATTTACTGTTATAGACTCCAATATGGTTCTATTACATAGAAAGAAAAGAAATGTTGTTCTAGATAAAAATATTGCAGGTGGCAGTTCAATACTAGAAATATCCAAGAAACTTATGTTGTCATACTTTTACAATGTGCTTAAGGTGTAATGGCCAAGGGAGGGGGAACTTCAAGTGTACTATGGAGACACTGATTCACTCCTGTTAAAAATTAAAACTAAAAATTTCTTAGAAGATTTGGAAAATGGTAAATATATTAGCTCTCGAATGGATTTTACCAATGGGAATAAGTCCATTTATTCAAAGTTAGTGAAAAGCCAAGCCCCAAATCAGTTGATAATGTTGAAGTCGGAGATGTGGAACGATTTAATATCCAATGGTGGGTTTCCAGGTCCGAAGGTGTACTGTGTGGAAACACACAATAAGGATATAAACAAGTGTGCAAGGGTGTGCCTACACACTTTGTAAAAATTTGTTTGACATGAGTGTTTATAGAAACTGTGTGGAAAGTAGTCTAGTATCAAGAGTGAAAGTCATGGCGATTCGTTCTTTACAACTTAAGAGCTACACAGTTAAGGTAGAGAAAAATGTAATGTCAGTCATATCAGCTAAGGTCTATATACGTGAGGGTTGTGTGAAGGAACTTCCCCATGGACACTACCGTATTTCAGATCCAGTTGAATGCATAGACTATAGGATACAACTCGGTCTGGATAGATTAATAAAGATTCAATACTACTACTACTACTACTACTACTACTACTACTAAGTGGGTGGTGGGAAGATATCCTTTATTCTTAATACATTCCAATAGTATTTATGTGTTTGCAAGACAGAGTTATTTTATTTTCATTTTTCTGAGCCTTCCAGCCCGGCCGGACGAAGCGAGTCCCCCGCCGTTTCTGGTTCGGCCTTCTGCCGCCGCAGAGGCCGCTCTCGGGAGGTAAGGGGATCTCTATTGTAAAGTCCTAACTTGCTTATTTTTTATGTTATTTGAAAAAAAAAATGATTCTAAATTGTTGTTGTTGTTCTTTGAACATCGTACTAGGACTGCTGACTAGGGGAAATTATTTATTCATCAGAAAAAGAATAGTTTACAGTTAGTTGTAGTCCAGCTGTTGAACATCAAATATGTATCAATTTAAAACACCATTCAGATCGTTTCTTTGTGGTCCGTTAGTGTTGGGCAAAACGACACTTTTAACTAAAATAATTAAAAATTGTAATAAAATGTTTATAGAAAAGCCAAAAAAATCTTCTATTGCAAAAGTGTTTAGAAAGAGTCTAATGACCGAATAAAGGCCATTGCTGCTGCAACAGATACTATTCCGATACAATTCATACGGGGACATAATGTTTTCAATAATATTGAGCCAAACTTTTTGCCGATTATTGATGATATAGCTGAATCCACTGAACAATGGTCTCAGGAAATGCTACAACTGTTTACTGTTCACTCACATCATGAACAGATTTCCATAGCCCTAGTTCTATGCATTCTCTTTCATCAGAGCAAATGTATGAGAACATTTGCTTTGAACTGTACCTACCATATTATCTACAGAGTTGTTCGTGATTCACGTTTTCTAATACCTCTCAATAAACAAATAAATCCCGGTGCTCCAAAATTTCTACTTTCAGCGTACAGTCAGGCAACTAATAAACCCTATGGTTACAGTCTGTTGGATCTTAGTCAGAATACACCCGAGGATTTGCGTGTAGTCACAGATATTTTTGACAACGTAATTACGGTATATCTTCCGGTGAACAGTATAAAAGGCTATTAGTTGCCATCATGACACTGAACAAACTACATGAAAATAGAAACTTGTTTTTCGTTCTAGCACTTCAAAACCACCACTTAGGAAAGCCATACTTAAACATGGCATTGACAAATAATTTATTAATCTAATATTTGAACTTTTTTAAAATTTAATCGAGGGCAATTTTCAACTGCCAGAATGTGTTAGACAACAGAAAAAGCAACATCGTTCCATTGTACATGCCTTGGCTTGCAAAAACAAATGAAAAGATTTTAAAAGAAACGTCTTCTTCAGGTGGGAGGTAGCTTTCTTACACTCTTACTGCCGATAATTGCAGGACTTGTAAACAGTTTTCTCTAGATGGGTAAACCCTACAAATTAACCCCATTAGAACTCGACCTATCACCAGTCGAACACTTTGAGGACAATCTAAGTCAATTCATTAATGATGTGGATATTGCCGATGATAAATAGCTATGTTTACTTCAAGATGCACTTCGACGAGTGGACAAAAATAAACCCTATCGTGAGAACCCAGTCAATGTAAGTGTTATTGATCCCAAAAGGAAACATCTCTTCAAGATTCTGCTGCTGCTTCTGGAACAACAGCAACACAATCAAAGGAGAAGGAATTGAATTCAATAGTGACGACTATTGGAAACCTACTGCCACACTCATATCGTGAACAGAGTAAAGCAGTCTTAACATATATCATGTTGGAAAGTGATTGTCGTCAAGATCCCCCCCTGTTCAATTTGATAGCACTGAGAAACGAATTATAATTCAAGGAATAAATTAGAATCTACTTGATTTAATTTATGACATTGTTATAAATCGTACAGGAATTTTATT
Source organism: Artemia sp. Kazakhstan ARC1039 (assembly GCA_029168905.1). NCBI lineage: Eukaryota > Metazoa > Arthropoda > Branchiopoda > Anostraca > Artemiidae > Artemia > Artemia sp. Kazakhstan ARC1039. The sequence continues at coordinate 4,411 of JAQQPU010001720.1, read as the reverse complement.
ATTTGACAATCATCTATACAACTTGTGAAATACATTAAACTTCCCGAAAATTCTTAGTACCAAAAAAAATCCCGTAATTCTTAGTTTAAGAAATTAGAAGAACATAGTACTACTACTCCTCTAACAACAACACCAACACCATTTTAAAAAAAGAAGGTTTTAATTCAATCTTGGAAAAAACTAGTATACCTAGCAGCAGCAGCAGTAGAAACATTGGTTTGATAACACCGATGGCTACTGCTAGACAAAAGCGAAGAAGTATTGATATCAACTAATCACCACCACGACCCTCTAGTATGCAAAAGGTTAGCGGACATTACACTATGTGGTTGCATTCAAAATGGCTGAAGCTTTGAAACATGTTCATCAAAATATTGGTGAGGTGAGAAGTCTAAGTTCCCCCAGAACATTTTCTAAAGTCGTCTGTGGTAACACTTTAAATATTGCAAAAGAGTAACTATAAAATGAACCAAGTTACACTCTAAATCGAAATTACAGGGTTCGCAGCAATCATTATCGACAAACTAAAGCCTTTTCCCCACTGCATATAATGCAAGCAGATGTTTTAATTCTAGATGAGATTCAAAGACGTCACAATACACACTACAAATATATTCTACTTGCAATCAGTGTCTTTAGTCGCTATGCATATGCTATTCCATTGCGGACAAAGAGAGGTGTTGAAGTTGCTCAGGCTATAGAAAGTATTCTTGAACAAGATAGTTATAGAAAAATTCAAAGTTATCGTGGTAGTGAATTTATTAATCCACATGTGGAAAAGGTATTATTGAAATATAATACATTGCACTAACATAATCATAGTCCAATAAAGGCCGCATTGGCCGAACAATTGCTAAGAACTATTCAAATTTTAATTTCGAGGTATTGTACATTGAAAAATACAGCTGCTTTTATTCATGATTTAGATAAAAAATCATGCAAATTTATAATCAACGACCCTGTTACTCTGTTCAACATTAGCCCTCAGGAAGTTCATCAAGGTGAAAATACATTGGACACTTTTCTTAAACAATACTCCACTTCCAGTGAAAAGGTTGTGAAGAAAAAATTCAATCTTAGCAAAACTGTTCGAATTAATAGAACAACTAATATTGCTGAAAAGGGGAATTACTTATCGTCCACTGAACTCTACGAGACACCAAAGATATGAGATTCTCGGCGGCTTTTATGATTTCAAATTACAAAAAGTTAAAAACAATAGTGAAATCTATCAAATTGAAAAGATATTAAAGAGTCGCACTCGCAGGGGCAAGCGACAGTTGCTTGTTCTTTGGCTAGGATACAACTCTTATTTTGATTCTTGGGTAGCAGTTGAAGACCTTAACAATGCCCAATGATTTCTATGTAACATTCATGTCCAATGTATCTGATCCACTCTACAATGATTAGAATAAAACAAATGATTTTTGCTCAAAACTCTCTCTCACCATCAAATTCGATGGCGAGTATGAAGTTCCTCTTGTTGACTGTATTCTCAAAACAAATATGATATCCTGAGAAAAGATCACATATATGATATAAAAACTAGACCACATGATTGGCCACTCGTTAGCGATCAACATATAATTGAAAGATCAATTCATTCGAATACCCTTTGATCATATTACCATTCGAGGAACTCAGTTGTATGAAGGATTTGTGTCGTACTATCAATAAAACAATTTTCGCTCTTAAAAAAGGAGCCTTTCATTTCAATTATTCAAAGGAAGAGGGCAAGATATATATTAGTTCACCCATTGTCAATGAAAAGGTTATTCTCAATGATAATCTAAGAGATGTTCTGGGTTTTAAACACAACATAATCAGTGGTAAAAGTGCTGGAAGCACTAGTGCCATTTTGGTTAACTATTCACCTGCTTTCTCCTCGGACACTTGTATATTTCTTTACGCTTCTCCAGGTGCTGATAGGTTGGTAAATGAGTTTCTTAAATATGGTGGCTCTGAGGTTAGAATTAAGTTATTGAAGATTATGAATATGATTTTTGAAAAATAAGAAGTACCTAACGATTTTTAGAACACCTTAATTAAGCCACTTTATAAGAAAAGTGGTAAAAGTGAGTGTGGTAATTATTGAGGGATTAGTTTGGTCTCTGTAGGTACTAAATTACTTATTAATATGATACTTTTTAGACTGAGAGATGCCATAGACAAAGTTTTAAGAGAAGAACAGTGCGGTTTTATAAAAGGTAGAGGATGTGTCGACCAAATGTTCCCTCTTAGGTTAATATTTGAGAAGTTCCTGAGTTTTCAAACACCTTTGGTCCTCAGTTTTATAGATTATGAGCAAGCTTTCGATTCTGTTAATAGAAGAGCTTTAGTAAGGGTTTTATCCTTGTATGGTATACCAGACAAATACATTAGAGTGATTAGTGATATGTACGAGAATAACACTGCTGCGGTTAAGGTAGGAAATGAGATTAGCAGCTGGTTTTGTATCAAATCAGGAGTTAAGCAGGGTTGTGTCCTATCCCCTTTATATGGATTATTTTGATGGACTTTGTCTTAAGGAGCACAGGAAAGGCAATGGGAGAACACGGAATCCAATGGAGAGGAAAAAGTCTCCTGGACTTAGATTATGCTGATGGTTTAAGCATCCTAGATGAAAGTGTGGGCAAAATGAATGAACTTTTAGAGGTTTTGCGAATTCAGGGAGCTAGAATATGTTTGAAAATTAATGTTAAAAAGACTAAGTCACTAAGTCTAGGAATAAGTGAAGATGAAAAGGTGAACTTGGTTAATGAAAAGATTAATCAGGTGGACAGCTTCACTTACCTTGGTTATATTATTATTAAAGATGGTTGGAGCAGTCAAGATGTCAAAAGTAGAATAGCCAAGGGTGTTTTTTCACAGTTAAAAAAAGTTTGGAAGAATGGGAAGATAAGTCTGCAAACCAAGATTAGAATATTAGAAGCTACAGTGATGACAGTGGTCAAATATGGCTCGGAAGCATGGGCGCTCCAAAAAGTGGATGAAGAATTGCTAGATGTTTTCCAGAGAAATTGCTTAAGGATTGTTCTGGGTACCCGGCTGACTGACCGTATTTCAAACAATAGGCTATACGAAAAATGTGGTTCAATACCGTTCTCTAGGGCTATAATGAAAGAAAGGTTAAGGTGGCTAGGGCACGTTGTGCGGATGAAGGATGACAGATTGCCAAAGATTGTTCTTTTCGGCCAACCGTCTAGGGCTAAACGGAAAGCAGTTCCTCCTCGTCTGGGTTGATAGGATGTCCTAAAGAAAGATTTAAAGGAAATAGGAACTTCTTGGGCGGGCGTAAAAAGGGAGGCTTTGAATAGATTGGGATGGAGAAGGAGCGTGCGTAGCTGTGTAAGCCTCAGGCGGCTAGGTGCTGCGGTGAGTTGTTAGTAGTAGTAGTTGAAACATCCAGAGTTGGCAATAGCAATGTTCCCCTCCTACGAGTTCTTGAACAAAAAAACAGTCAACACCGTATTCATCATTACAATTAATAGCGTCTTCATTGTATCCCTGTAAACACTTCCTATTGGGAACTCTGTCAGTTAACACTAAGAACTCAATTAGGTGATCCTCTAGCAAAAACAAAAGGTTTGGCCGTGATTACATCTCATTTTTGACCCACCGTCGTCGTTCAATAACAATATGTCTAATAGAAAATTGATATTCGTTTTTCCCTATATTGATTGCTATGTTGCTACTCTTGGACCAAGACAAATGGGTAATGGAATGGACTTTTACAAAGGTCTTGCTCTTTTCTCAATCAATGTCGGGCTCTTTTTTTTTGCAATTGGTTTGATATACTGTTTCGCTCTGCACTACCTTCGGCTAAAAAAAATATATTGTACCAGCTGCGAAAGATTTTGCATCCTCTACGCTACACGATTGGGGATGTGGCAAGGATTTAAAAAAAAGTGTTTTGGAAAATCTTACCAGTGCACGAACCCTTGGCAAGCAATTGAAGTCTCGACAAAATGGAAAAGGTTTAAAAAGATTCAGAAACAGCGCATCACTAATCAGTGTCTACTCAGGTCAGAAACGAAATACATCACTCTTGTCAAAAAAAAGAAGAAGAAGAAACCAAGGAAGAGAATTGTAAGATCAAAACAGGATTTCTTTTTCTAGAGTGAACAATGGCTTATCTACCGCATAAGGATTACCATTCGTCAATTACTCCATCTTTAAATCTATTCAATGCGGAAAGGGTTTATGTGAGTATAAAACTTGGTTACTAAGAACAATTCTATCCACAACAACCGCTCTCTGATAATATCCACTTTCAAATTTAGTTCGATGAAGACTATTTTATGGATATGTCTTCGACATTTATAGATTTACGTGGGATAGTCAAGAAATCTGACAATACAATGCCAATTTTTGCCGATGGAATATCCTATGAAAATTGTATATTGCATAA
>JAQQPU010001719.1:60551-77165 GCA_029168905.1 Artemia sp. Kazakhstan ARC1039 | reverse complement strand
AATTATGTCCTGTCAGGAGTCAATAAGGCCCTTCTACTGTTGTCAAAAGGGCGTATCAGCAATATCTTAAGAATGGCTTGGAGTATTAAGTTGAAACTTACAAGGCGTGTTATAGGGGATCGCAATATTTGTATGCTACTACTACTACCAATACTAAAACTAAGGTTATTAAGGTGAGAACTTCAGGGGATTTTGAACTAAATCAAAACAAACTTTTTACATGCAGGTTGTCAAAAGGGCGTATCAGCAATATCTCAGGAACTGCTTAGGGTACTAAGTTGAAACTTTCAGGGGATGTTGCAAAAACAAAAAAGCACTATATGCATACGACTTCTGCCCTTACGATTACTGCTACTTTTGAGGCCAATGATATTAAGGTGAAACTTTCAGGGACTGTTGAGGGGGATGCTGAATTAATTCATACTAAGCGTAGGCAGGATGTTATAAGGGCATATAAGCAATATTTTAGGACCAGATTAGAGCATTAAGGCTTATAAGGTTAAGCGCATGAAGGGAAAAATTACAGGGGTTATTGAGGGGGAACCTGAATTAAATCGAAACACACTATGTGCATGAAGGTTGGCAAAAGAGCGTATCAGCATCATATTAGAAATGGAATAAATATTAGCTTGAAACTTACAGGGTATTTTGTGGGGGATATTGAACTAACCAAAATGAAATATATGCATGCTGCTATTACTACTTTTATTGCAACTACTGCTACTGCTACTACCGTTACTATTGCTACAAATAGTACTACTACAACTAAAGCTAAGGGTATTAAGGTGAGAATTTCTGGGAATGTTGAGAATATGTCGAACAAAGTCGAAACAAACTATTAGAATGCAGGTTGTCAAAAGGACGCACCAGCAATGTCCCAGGAACTGGTTGGGAGATTTAAGTTGAAACTTTCAGGGTATATTGAGGGTGACGTAAAAAAAACAAAAACAAAAGGCGCATACTCCAACGAATTTTACTACTACTATTGATTATTAGTGTTACTGAGGCTAAGGGTAGTAATATGCATTTTTTATGGAATGTTTTGGTGGATATTGAACTAAATAAAAGGCATTATGTGCATACTAATACTACTCCTACCAAAACTAAAACTACTACTAAGGTTAAGGGTATTAAGGAGGTCTTATGTGCAATTTCTCAGGGATGGCTAACAACATTAAGTTGAAACTTTCAGGACATGTTGAGGGGGGTGTTGAACTAACCAAAAGGCACTATGTGCATCATTCTACTATTACTACTGCTACTTCTGCTGCTACTACTACTGAGGTTAAGGCTATTAAGGTGAAACTTTCAGGGAGTGTTTTGCGGAATGTTAAACTAAATCAAAATACACTATGTGCATGCAGATTGTCAAAAGAGCGTATAAGCGGGATTCCAGGGATGACTTACGGTATTTTGTTGAAACATTCAGGGCATGTCAAGAGGGGTGTAGAAGTAGGCCCAAAGGCACTATATACTATGTTCATCTTGGCATGAAACTAAATTAATGCATATGCTGGTTGTCAATAGAACGAATCAGTAATATCTCAAGAACGGCTGAGGGTATTACATTGAAACTTCCAGGGCTACTACTATTACTACTGGTGCTACTAGTATTGAACTAAATCAAAGGCTTAAGTGTATCCATGTTGTCAAAACAGCATATATACAATGTCTTAGAAACAGAACAGGGTGTTAAGTTGTTCTTTTTTCAGGGAAAGTTGAGGGTTTTAAAAACTAAACCAGATGGTTCGATGTGTATCCAGGTTGTCAAAAGTGTGTATTTGCAATATCCCAGCAATAGCTAGGGTGTTATATTGGAACCTTCAGAGCATATTCCTGGAAATGTTAGACTAAATCAAAAGACACTATTTCCATCCAAGTTTGTCATAAGGGCGTATTTGGAATACTGTAGGAACGGATAAAGGTAATCAGTCGGAGCTTTCAAAGGTAATAAGTCGAAGCTTGTGGGGGATGTTTAATTTAATATGAATGTTAAAACGGCGTATATGCTATATATCTGGAATTGCAAAGGACAATAAAATGAAACTTCAAGGTGATGCTGGGGTGTACATTGAACAAAATCTCTTTTGTAATTTTATTAAATTCAAAATTATTAAGACTTTCAGGAATTGATTTCAAGTACATAGATTAAACTGTTAATTCCCAATCTTTTTTTCAGCAATCTTGGTTATGATGGTGATTTTTTTTTTTAATGTTATGAGAAATAAAAACACATAGCTTGAAATTAAAATTGTTTCTAACTACTTAAGGAGTTTTTCTGTATGCTTTTAATTTCATTCTTCTTGGCTCTCGTTTAAATATTCGTTCAAATACTTGTCTATTTTATTTTATTGCGTACCCAACCCTCAAGTTAGAGTCGTTCCTAAGGGGGCGGGGGGCAATAGGGTACCCCAACTTAGGGGAGGGAGTGAGGCTGGAGGACTACCCGTTTTGATCAAAATTTTCACTTTGATTCGGCTTTTTTTTCGGTACTTGTTAATTATAGCGACTAAACCCAAGAAGTGAAGTTAGAAAACGATTCTTACTTCATACTATGCAGAATAATTGTAGCTAACATATTTTGGATGCAGATCTGCTATACTTTAATCCCAACCCCCCTAATGTGCAAATATATAGTCCAAATTATATATTTCCCATCTATTCTCCCAATGCGGCTCACTTATTTCAACCCGTTTGCCTGTAAATTGAATCACTGTGAAACAAGAACCGGAATAACAAGTGACGGAGGACAGAATGCATTGAGCTTATGTAATTTGGGCTATATATTTGCACATTTTAGGGGGGGGGTAAAGTTATGCGGGTCTGCATGCAAAATATGTTAGCTACAATTATGTTGCATATCATGAAGTGAGAAGTGCTTTCTTCTTTCACGCTGTCCAAATATTGTTGTGGTCGCTATAGGTAACGAGTACCTTTTTTGCTTGTATTTGAGTCGGAAAGAGAGCGCTCTAATTAATTTTTCCCCGGGCACTGTCAACCCTATGAAATGGTTCTGCTTCAAGTAAATTCCTTTTTGGCTTATCCGCTAAGTCCACAACCCTGTTAAATCACTTCCAATTTTTCTAATCCTTTTTCATCAACTAGATCTTTTCTTCTTCTACTACCTATTCACGCCTTTTACATAATTTGATCAACCTTTATAACTTGAGTTCATAGGTAACGTGCTTTACCATTTTTCTCCCTTCCTACACTCTCAGACCTGTCTGCCTTATTATATCACACATACAATGATACATTGAATCATTTCAACATCTTCAGAATAGTAATTGATGGGGAAATGTACACATTTTTTGTACCCTTTTTTTTGGCACCGCAAAAAACCCCGACTTAATTTGAATTTATGAATTAAATTTCAAAAAGTCATGGCAGGTATAAAATTTCCCATTACAATTTACTACCCGAATTTACGCTCGTGCTCGTCGGGGTATGCGATCTTTTATGAGAGTTATCATCCGTTGGAATTTGATGAGGCGACTTATACCCAAGCTGTGGTTTTGCGCGCGATTATCGGGTTTGCCGCGAGCTGGACCATACCCCGAGCGTCATGTGTATAGAGTTAAGCTTAGTAATATGGAACACATATTTTTGATAGTGATTTGTAAATGCTGATGAATCAAGATTTACTTAAGGTCAGTACACTTGATGTATGATTCAATGGGGTCACAAGAAATCACAACCGTTTTTGGGAGACTTTAGTTCACTACTTTGTGTTTTGCTATTGTGGAACTGTTTGGTGTTTTTTTTTCTGAGAGGCTGTCTGTTCTTGTTTAGCGTATGTTTTTTTGCATTATCTCCCTTTTTTCTGCACAGCTATCTAATTAGCATCTCTTATTAATTTACCTTTGAGCGTTTAAATAGGCTGAGTTTTAAAATTCTTTATTTCACCGCTTCCAGTTAGTTCAGTTATCTTTTTGGCTGTAGTTAACAGGCTATGTGTAGTTATTGATTTTATCTTTATTTACAATCAACAGAAAGTTTTCTTGTATTTGGGAATATCCTGGATAATGGGCTTTTTGCTATCTTGGAATGCAGTTGAGTTTGGGTGAATGGAACTTTTTGTACTTGTATCTTATAGCCAGCCACCTCACTCAAGTTCTGTCGAGAAGTGAAGTTTGGCTAATGCCAATGAAATAAAACAAAATACCGGTTTTTCAGACCATGGGGTGAAATTCATTCAGTTTGTGATGTGTATTGATAGGAAATAGTGTCTGACCAGGGATATTAAAATGATAATTTGGGATTTGCCAAGGACTGAAGAAGAGGCAATTAGACTACCTTAGACCACCTATTCTAACCTAACCAAAATACCAACTAAATATTTAATTAAAATATAGCTACAATGTAGTTTCCCACCGAGCCGAAGCTAATTGTTTGGTATAAAGAGCGTGAAACCGGTTATTGTCTCATGTTCGCGAGTGTGGTGGTTATAAGACACAAGTACCGAACTTTCTTTTCCATTGGTGAAAATTTTACTCGAGTCCATGATACTCTGTTGTCAAACCCGAGAGTTAAAGGAAAGTAAACTCAAATAAAAATGAAGCAAAAACAATACATTTGTCGAATGCTTAAGTATTTTACAATTTATCGCACTTCCTAAATATGATAATCACTAGCATCGTAATTGTGTCCCGGCCAGCCCCCTCCCTTAATACCTGGAGGGTAAATCCTCTAATAGGCCAGGTTATATACAAAACTACAGATCCTTTTTTTATCGTCCAATTGGTATTATTTAGCATGACGGACAGGGGTGCCAATTCGCTAAAATGGTGAGGGGGGCAAGGATTGTTTAAATTGTAAATGCAAAAAGGCTGTTTTTCTAAATTTAGGGGCAATTTTTTCTACAAAAATACCAAAGAAAAGTTTTTTTTAGAATCTGTCCCCCTCCTAATTAACTTCCCTGATTACGAAGCAACTATTGCTGAAAAATAAATAGGGCTACCTAATATAACAAAAAAAAAACAACAAAAAAACAGGAAAGTCCGGCATATAGTCGGGATATATCCAAGGGGGGGGGGGGGGGGGGGGGCAGTTTTGACGGCACTGTAATTAACTGAACTGTACTTAATCGAAAATACCCGTATGGTCTGTTTTATTAAGGAAGCCTCATTCCTCAATCCTCACTTTCTACGTTTTATTAAGGAGTGATGTTAACTTTAGTTAAATAACGAAGAAAAGGCACATTTTCTTGTTTTTATTATTAAGGAACAATTCCTTACCTGTCTAACCATGTTAAGGACTGGTAAGAACTTGCTACAGCTGCAAATTTTGATAATTCTTTAACTAGGTTGGAAAGTGAGGAATCATTCGTTCCCGCTCTAGCAGTGGCGGCTCTGGCTCCTCTTGTGTCCGGGGTAAAATCTTGATTGGCACCCCTCCCCCTGTCTCCTACAAAATTTCAGGCCAAATTTTAACATCAGGCCAAAATTTTCATTTATTAATAGTTTTTTTTCGATTTATTAATAATTATTTTTTTGATTATTTTAATTTATTTAATTATTATTGTTTAATTATTATTCAATTATTTTCATTTATTTTTATTAATTAATTAATAATGTACTAATTATTTTTAATTATTAACTGTGTTCTTTATTAGGATTTTTATTATAGGAAGGGATTTTTATTAGGATTTTTGGTACTTGTATGATATACTTACTTTGTACTTACTTGTGGCGGGAATCAGGCGTTTCCACCTCGCCCGGATCGATGATCTTGGAGACCTTCTTGGACCATGTTGAGCGATCTTCTGCCAGCTGCTCTGCAAAAGTAAGCCACTGAGTTGACCATCTGTGTCCGAACTTTCTGAATCCCCCGATAGGTTCAAGGTCTGATTTGGCCAGGTTCCACCAGTTTTTCCTCTGTCCTCCTTGGCGTCTCTTCCAGGAGCTAATAGGCTCGACTAGAAGTATTTGGCGAGGCAAGTATTCTGGCGGCTTCCGTAAAACATGGCCCAACCATTTCAAACGGCGTTCTTTAATAGTGAGCGCAACATCTCTCTGAATATTGCACATTCGACGTAGATCCGCGCTGGAGATACGGTCACGCAGCTGTATTCTGAGAATTCTTCGCAGACAGGTATGCTCAAACACCTTCAGCGTATTCTCATGCTGTAGTTTTACCGACCATGTTTCGCATCCGTAAAGGAGAACGGTGCGGACTAGTGCCATGTAGATTCGCACTTTCGTTCGGACACTGACTTCGCGGCGATTCCATAAGGGTTTCCGAAGGGAGGCAAAGACTGTCTGCGCTTTCTGTATTCTCTGTTGGATATCAGCGTCGGAGGATCCGTCAATACATATTTGGGAGCCTAAGTATGTAAAACAGTTGACTTTTTCCAGCTGAACTTGATTGACAGTTAGTGTGAATGGTCCTGTGTCGTGGTTAATAGCCATGAATTTCGTTTTCTCTGTGCTGACTTTCAAGCCGATCAGGTCTGCCCAGGCCACCACGTTGTCAAGCATGTTTTGAGCTTCTACGGGTTCTGACAGGAACCCGACTTGTATGATATACTCCCTGCATCTCAAGTTGTTCATGCATTGACGCATTGTGAAGCTTTTCGTTATTTTCTTTCAATTGCGCATTAGGGGGAGGGTGGGGGGGGGGTAAAGTTTTTGGACAGTGTGAAGTTAGAAAACAATTCTTACTTCATAATACCAGAATAATTGTAGCTAACACATTAGGCCTGCAGACCTGCTGTACTTTACCCCCACCCCTAATGTGCAAATATGTAGCCTAAATTTGTTTCGGTACTGATGTATTAGCTGGGAAACCTGCGAGAAGTGAGGTTTGGTTAATGCTAATGAAATAAAACAAAATAGGATAAATATATAATAGTTTAGAAACAAATTTCGGCTATATACTTGCACTTCAAGGGGGTGGGGGTGAAGCATAGCATATATTAAATACTTAACCTAACATAGGTACATTTTTCCTCCCTAAACCCCAAAAACTAAAGTTTAAATATAGTTTCCGGAGTGAGAAACCCCTTGCTATACAGCGTCAGATTGAAATTCACCGGCTAATGGCTATCTGATCTTTGCTTTTTACGAGTGGCTTTCTCGCAGGCTTCCCAGCTAATAGAACAGTACCCTTGTTTCTAATGTATTATATTTTTATCATACTTAGGCATATTTATTAGGATTAACCTTAAGTTGAAACTTTCAGGGCTTGATGGGAGGGAGGTTGAACATTGATTGAGGGGGGTGGTTGACCAACCCTCCTTGTTCGTTTTAGACCTCCTATCATTGATAGACCGTTCCTCATTCTTATTTATTCTTTATAGATAATGCAAAGGGGTTGATGAGAAGGATATTGGACGTTGATTGAGGGTGGGGGGGGGGTGACCAATCCTCCTTGTCTGTTATAGACCCTCTATCATTGATAGACCATTCCTCATTCCTATTTATTCTTTATAGATAATGCAAAGATATTGTTCCCATTTTAATTTCCCATCTTTATAGACATTAGGCATGCAGACCCGCTGTACTTTACCCCTACCCTAATGTGCAAATTTATAGTCTAAATTTGTTTCCAAGGTATTATATTTTTATCATACTTAGGTATATTGTATTAACCTTAGGCTGGAACTTTCAGGGTTTGATGAGAAGGATATTGGACATTGATTGAGGGTGGGGGTGGGTTGACCAACCCTCCTTGTTTGTTATAGACCCTCTATCATTGATAGACCATTCCTCATTCCTATTTATTCTTTATAGATAATGCAAAGATAATGTTCCCATTTTAATTTCCAAGATTATTTTCTAAATTATGCAATAGCATAATTATCGTTTTATTCTTTAGTTTTGAATCGCATTTTGGGTACTTGTCTATTATATAAAACACTCGAGAAGTGAAGTTTGGTGACAATAAAATATGATGAAAATTGAATACTTCATTAGCAAAATTGTGAAGGTTATTTGGGAATTGTTAAATTGGCAGCTTCGGCGTCAGCTAATCTAACTTAACCTAACTTCAATTCAATTCCGTCTCAAATACAAAGAAAAGTTTATTTATTAACGCGATTCTTGACCTAGTTCATTTTAGTTCATTATTAACGTGATTCTTGAGGACACCTGTTAGTTTGCTTTGACTAGAGATAGAATTTAATGTCTCAACATGGATGTTCAAGAATATTTCAGATTGTTGGAAGCGCTACAAAGTAGAGAGAATGTGGGGTTCCGCAAAGTGGAGGAATAAACCGCACCGAGGTACATTCCGCCATCATTTACATTCATACTTAGCGGAGTACATGTGGCGGGTGGCAGTAAAGGCAGAATACCTTAACTATTTTTTTTACCCCACCCACTCCCTTCCCCCTAATGTGCAAATGTTTAGCCCCAAATTTGTTTCTAAACTATTAAATTTTCATCATAATTTTGTTCTATTTCATTAACATTTACCAAACTTCGCTTCTCGAGTGTGTTTTATATAATAGACAAATACCGCATTTGGTTATCAATTAACAGTTATTTTTCTTGTTTCTTGTTGATTTGTTATCTCCAGTAGCTTAGCACATATCACAGCAATAGCCGTCCTATCCAAGTGTTTGTGTGCGACGATTTACAATCGTTTGTCCGAAGGGCGAAGGTCCGAATCCTAGTGATCCTAGTGTATCCAATTACTTGATCCGGGACGGTGTCGACCTATAATAATGGGTACCTTACCCAGGTAATGGGTACATGGAGACGTCTGGGGGAGGTATGCCGGAAGGTGGGTCTTCCTTGTCGTTGCCTTTTGTTGTTTTGAGTCAATTGTCGTTTTTTGCAATTTTGCATGGGTCATAGGTACTAAAAATGATACAACCACTCCTGGAGGGGGGGGGGAATGATATTTAATACTGTTGAAATAGAATTTCAAAAATTACAAAATGGCTATAACCGTTGGATTATTTATTTGAAAATTTGCACCCCTAAAATTTCCGTGCCAGGTGCAAGTGCCCCCTCTGTCACCCCCTATAACCGCCTCGGCATTCCAATCTATAATTTTTTTTCGTCCATTCCTCTTTAAGGTTAACATCATTTCCTAATAAAACATAGAAAATGAGGAGTGAAGTGGAGTGAGGCTTTCTTGATAAAACAGGGCCTTTATGAAAACTATGCTGGCTCAGTCGAAGGTAATTATATTGTGGAATAGCAATACTGCTTTGCTAGTTTTATTGTTCCTTTTTTTGTGATGAACATCGGAATCGTAAGCGATAAAAATTCAAAGCTTTTCCCAATGTGTGGTTGTGGTGTGGAGAAGGTAGTTTATGCTGAAGTTTACAAAGCTCTCAGCCGTTTTCCAGAAATTGTTTCTATCTAGTCTTCTAAATAGTACAAAAAAAAAATCGTGTCAGCTCTGAAACTCAACTTCGTTGGGATCTTGTAATGTTAAACACGCATGGAATTATATATTTGAAATCCATTTTTGTAAAATAATGCCGGTAATTCCTTTTTTAGAACAATAAATTCTAATTTTTTCACAAATTGTCAATTTAATACTTAATCTAGCATTAATTATAATATGCTAGCTATGTTATATTTAGTCAGATCATGCTATGAAAAACAGCCTGTGTATGAAGAATTTATACTCTTCTATTTGTCAAAATGAACTACCTACTTAGAAATAAGTTCTATAGTTTTCGTCCTACATCCATTTTACACTACTGAATAGTTCTCGCAAAATAAGTTTTCCTCGTGTTCAGTAACCACAGTAAATGGTACACAGCCGTAATACAGGTTTTCGAAGGATTACCTGTAATCAAAAAGGATTCATTGTATAAGAAGATCCGCAATAAGCGGTCTTAAGCGTATTCGTTTTAGTCGGGCGTGATGGGACGGGGGGGGGGGGGGGAGCAACCCCCCTCCCATAACAGTTTTTTCCCCCAACCCCCGGTGGGGGGGCCCCCCCCGTGGCGCGGGGGGGGGGGGGGGGGGGGGGGGTGAGCAACTACCCCTCTCATATCTCAGTTTTTCCCCCCACCCCAGTCTGCCCCCCCCCCCCCCCCAGCTGAACCTTAGTTTTTCCAAAAATCTTGTTAAAACTAAGATAAGTCTGCATAATCTAAGTATCCACAGAAACGGTCAGTTTTCTTTAATATATCTTTACCTTTTTTGTTACTGTATGGCTAATTTTTCAATTTTCATTGTCATTCTCACTTGATTTGGAAAAATTGGCTCCAACTTTGCCCCCCCCCCAGGATTTTGAAAAAAAATACGCCACTGGTTTTAGTATGGCTTTGGACACAGTTTATATAATTAGGCAGTAAGTTTACTGCAGATTATCTCTGGCTCTTCATTCTCGGTGCGAACAAAAAGCTCCTCCCACTTATTCATGCATTAGCGGAATCTACTTATTCATGTGGATGTATTCATGAATCCACTTATTCATGAACGCGAAGTCAAGTTTTGCGTTCAAGAGAGATCTGACTTGTCTACCCGTGAAAAGATCTAACGTCGCTTATGTTTATACGTTCTCTGGAGCACTCGCACCTCGGTCCGGGTTTTTATAATGGGTGAGATAGGGAAAGATCATACTGCTAATTATATATGCTGTGGCTTTGGGTCTATATAACTTTTTTTTGTCCAGTTTCACGGCAAACGTAAGACCGACCGTAAACGTTAGTTTTTTGCGAGCTATCGTCATATATGCTTCTCTGCAAGTATATACCATCGACCACAACTGCTGCAACACTTTTGCTGGCCTTGGAATTGGAGGTAAAGTCGTTAGTATTAGCTGAATTCATTCTAGTAAATAACATTAGAATTAAAACATAAAATCGCGAAGAAAGGAAGAAAACGAGGACAAATAAAATTGATATATAATTTAAAATTGATATATCTTTGTAAACTTGTTTTCTTAAGATACTCTTATATAATAAAATCTAGGACGGTTAAGAATTTAGAACTCTGCCCATTGTTCTAATGTTTGAATAATTTGTAGATAAATATCTAATTTACATTTTACGTAATTTAAATTTTTTCTACTTTGAAAAGTTTAATAAAGGTGTAAGCCACCTATCTGTCCATCTTCTGTGCAGACTCTTCAAAAATTCCACGTTGTTTATCCGTAATTCCCAAACTTTGTTCAATGGACGAAGGCTGTGCAAAGAGAAGCTTGTATTAATTGCTAGTGGAAAAGTCTGCAGATAATTGAGTGGTTTTATGTTTTAAATAATAGTGATAGCTGTCTGATTTAATAGTTCTAGTGCAGGGAATTTTTGCATAATATTTTGTTGACAAGAGAAATTGTTTCCTTCTTTTTTGCATTTCTAGCTCTTTGGATTCAGCTTGTAAGGAGGCATTCCATTATTCGCGTATATTCTCACTCTTGTATATTGTTATTTATAGTTGATAAATTTCACGTGGCAGGTTAGCCCAAAGCAACTGAATGGAACTACTGTGCCTTGGAGTTTGCATATCATTGGTTGAAGGCCACTTTGCTTTATAAGAACAAAATGTTATCTTGGCAGGGTATTTCATAAAACCGGTTCAGCTGTTTTTTCTTCGTAGTTATTGCATATTTTGAGGCTTATTGCAGGTAGTCCGGCTATATGGCCAAGCGTTTTTGGTCAAACCTAAGTGTTGCTGAGTACGTAGTTTAATCAACCTAACTATAATGGGTTTGAATATAATGCCTTGACAGTAAATTAGCCTGTACACCCAAGACCATAAAAGAAACCAGATTTTGCCCTTTCCATCTGTAATATTTTGTCGCATAAGGCTGCGCATTCCTAGGATATATCTCCTTTTGTTTCGCGTAGTAACGCGGTAGCAGTGGTAGCTCAACTGGACTGGGGTCCCCAAAAGGATAGGAGATCCATCGGTCAACAAGTCCCAATAAACATCTCACGGAGAAAGCATACTCAAACCTTTAATCTTACCCACGATTACCTCAGGTAAAGAGTGGGCTGTACATCCTGAAGTCTTTCTATCATGCTGTCATAAATCGAGCGCTTTACTGAAAACATATCAAATCACAACCATAAAACCTGAATGAACTATTTTAAGCTAGTATATACATGTCTGGAATTTTTTTTAGTGTTGCATGCGCCACACTAAAAAAAATTATGTACATGAGCCAAAAGTCTTAAATGATTTACTGATAATCCGTAACACCATTAAGATCGTAAAATGACTGTCATAAGTAAAATCATCGCAAATATATACAAATTGTATATGATTTCTATCAAATTTTCCATGCTTTCTAAGGTTTCTAAGGTTTTGGATTACAAATATGAGGCAAATCTAAATAGCTAAATGTTGGCGATTCAATAGGATAAAGATCAGTATTTGATTGCTCCAAATCAAAAGACATCAGAGTTTAATAATTCTTTAGCATGCTGATAATAAATATGAGGCATATATACGAACGTGCAAGAAGTTCCAAGCAAAAAGACATTAACTACGTGTTTCACTAATGATGAATGATTTTCTCCAAAGTTGGTATTTAGCTGTACATGAGCTTCTATATTGTTTCTATCTTAGTTTCTCTTCTATTTAAGAGTATTTTTCTAATTAAAAGTCTGAGACTAAGATTGGAATACAAAATCCAAACCTGTTAATTGTATACTTAACAAGGGATGTTAGATTTTAGGAAAAGATATTAATTAGCTTGATGATTACAAATATGAGGCATAACACACAAATTTGAAATCGAGACTTTATATACATATTCGACTAATGGCATTTAACATCCACTAAAAATGACATTTTTAGATTTTTTATGTTTGTTGATTAAAAGCAAAACCGGTTGGAGGGCATACAACTGTCCTTTCTGCACTTGTTTTGTCCCCAGGTGCCCTTGTCGCTCTGCATGGCACCGGGTCAAAATGTTAAATGACCATTTTAATTAAAATGATAGAAAAACTTTAAAATACGCTGCCAGGGGCAACCTGACGCTTGTAGCCCCAAGGGCAAAGAAGCCAAATTACTCAATAACCTATTTCAAGGCAGAGGTTTCAGAGATTCGTTTTAGCACACTCGTGTTACCCCCAGTTGAAATCAGAATCATGCAATGATTTTAATTTGTACAGTTTCAGGACCCCAAGTGATCCATAATGACTGAGCCTTCCTCCCAACTCTAGGTTGCTTGCTAAAATTTTGAATTAACCCACACTGACATAAATACCACCTCTGGAGTAATTCTGCCCATTCAATCCGGCACTTCCTACTTGGTATTTCATCTTTTTCTTATATTTCATCTAAACCTGCTTATTCGGTGTATTCCAAATTATAAATGGCTAAACCTGTAGCCAAAAAATCAAATCTATAAAAAGCACGCTTTCGTTCTATCTGAAAGCAAGAAAACATGGAAAAATATATAAAACTGACAGAGAAAGGTAAGAAAACTATGTTTATTTTCCCAAAAAGTCCGGCGAAATTTTAATGAGAATAATGGTTCAAACTAGTTAAGAGTGATATGTTTCGCATGTGAGAGTTGTTGACCACGTTTGCCAACTTAACTTAGGCGTTTAATTTTTACTTTTTCTATTGTAAGTTTTATTTTACCCTAAAAAAAGTAAGTCCAATGTTGGCAGGAAATAACACACTTTCAGCTCTTGATAATTTAGCTGAAATCAAAGCTTCTGGTTCCTTCTATAAGTAATGCTGAATGTGGAAATTCTCCGCCCTGGCATTGTTTTTTTTTGTACTTATTTAGTAGCCGGGCAACACGCGAGAAGCTAAGTTTGGTTAATGTTAATGAAATAAAACAAAATATGATAAAAATATAATAGTTTAGAAATAAATTTGGGCTATATATTTGCAAATTGGGGGGGGGGGGGTTAAAGCATGACATATATTAAGTACGTAACCTAGGTCCCTTTTTTGCCCCTTTAATCCCAAAAAAACAAGGCTTAAATATTTTTCACAGAGTGCGTAATACCTCACTAGGCAGAGGAGACTTGATTTTTAATAGGGTTTTTGAGATTCTATATGCGGTTCTTCTCGCATGTTGCCCGGCTTCTAAATAAGTGCCGTTGTTTTTACCTATGTATCTCTTAATCTTTTTGTGTGTTTTTCAGTGAAGAGTGCGAAAAAAAAAATAATACACCTTCTTAACGGTTTTTCCAAACTGGAGCAATATTTATCCTTGTGTTTAAAAGGTTTTGTTTTCCCTCAACTCAGGCAAGACTTATGTTTTGCAAATTAATGAATATCAAAGGTCTTTTTAGGCTGGACGCATAACTTACTTCTCAGTTATGCTTTTAATCATATGATTACAACTAAGGAGGATGGAAGATGATATTCAACATTCCAGCGGTACTCATGTCCGCCAGCCGACAGGACCCCCTAAAGGATCTCTTCGTACCGTGTCAATCATGGAGACGCTTAGTGAGCTGGCAACGGGGACTCATGGCAAGCCCCTCCTTCGAAAAGACGCTTCGAGGTTTCACCACCCACGGTCGCGAAGAAACTCAGAAAAGCAGGGAGAATTCTCAGATCACATTATGAGTGTGTCGGAAAGATTATTGGAAGAAGTGCTTCGCGACAGAAATAAATCGCAAAAGGCTATGCAAAGTGACTTGGAATTAAGTTGGAGTGGTGATAAATACATGTTGAATAAAAGAGGAAGAAGTGTTGACGATATTTTGAGAACCCGGGCTCCTCCGTCTCTACCACCTCCCGAAGTCCCTTATATAGGCTCGTTAGAAAGAAGAAGGAGAAGAAGACTTGGTGGGAAAATGGGTTTTTTTGTCAACCCACGAAGAGGGGAAACAGATTGGGAACAAGATGACGACGATGATGAAATTGGTGATGTTTTTAGTGACTGTGAATTGAAAGCAAGAAGTACAAAAGGTAGTGTTTCTTATACGTGGAAAGATAGATCGAGAATGGTTGACAAGACAGTGAAAAATGTAGCGAAACATTCTAGAGAAAGAGGCTCTACGCCTGATTGGCTGAAAAGGATACTCGATGCTGCTGCAAAGGGGCAACTTGCCAAACTGGTAAGTTACTTTTCATTATCCCTTTTACTGGCCAAGCTTTATTGTCTTCGAATTAAGTCTTAAGTTTTTTTCCATATCTCGAATTTGGTCTCTATGTATTCATTTTTCTGGTGTCAAATGCTTGAGTCTCACTTGAATTAGAATCAAAAACTCTAAACTTAAATATGGCGAAAATTAAAATTCGAAAAACAGTTAAAATACTGGATTGAAAGGAATAATATCCAAGGGGAACCCCTGCTTCAACCTATACGCAATACGGGGATGGGCAATAGACCTGATTCCTCCATTGTGATTGACTCCAAGGCCCTTGAACTGGAAAAAATAAGCATATATGGCCATAAAGTGCGCTTTATTTTATATCAGACCCTCTACTAGTTCTATACACAGGTGACAAGGGTCTATCCCTTCCCAGAAATTTCAAAATTCACGGCTTTCACGAATTTCCCAAATAATTCTCCTACGTTTTGCTTTGCAAATTTTTTATCCTTAAAACATAGCCTACTCCAAACATGCCTCATCTCCAATCATCTACTACACCGCCCCCTGACCCTTAGCGAGATTTTGGCTGTATACACTTATGACCCTGTAACCCTGGGTTATCCCTGCGTGTACAGTGCTAGTTCTTTGGAGAAAATATAAAAGGGATATGGCGTAGCCGAAGGTCTGATTTATTTTGGCGAAATTTAGCTATAGGGGCATGCAAAGTTAAGTTTTCATGCCACGCTCAAGACTAAAATACTCCAACAGCTATGATATTTTCTGAAAGATGTCACCAAAATGTGTTCCCGTTTTTTTTTTCATGCGGCGTCTAGGCCATTTACGAAATGGCTTATGCAATGCGACATTTTGCATTCAGGGAACCTTTTCAAAGTTCATATGTTTTTATGTAAATAATGCGCCCAATTATACGATGTAGGCATAGTCAACTCATTTTCGAGAAAGCTTTAGATATATCGTTTTGTTTTTGTCGTAAAGATGAGCACAAACATATTCACGAACGCAAGGTGCATATTTCAAGTAAGCAAGGTGATTAATTTAGTGTTTTAAAAACGTGACTAGGTTATTTTGCGGGTCAACCTAAACGCAATCCGCTTTGTCATTTTTATGTTTGGGTCTTAAAGAACCCTAGTGCTTGCTATTTGCAAGGTTAGCATGTAGCCTAAATTTCTATCACCTTGCATTCTTCTTAAAAATTTATCACCTAATAAAAGACAGCTTTATAAAATAATAATGTACTTACGTGTTATATAATACACACTCGAGAAGTGAAGTTTGATGAATGCTAATGAAATAAAATAAAATATGATGAAAATACAATACTTTAGTAACAAAATTATGAAAACTACAACAACAAATTATGTAAGGGGGACCGGCCAGAGCGCATTATATTAAACAGGTAACCTACACTAGCTTAACCTAACCCAAATACCAACTAAATGTTTAATTAAAATATAGCTATTATGTAGTTTCCCACCGAGCCGAAGCTCATTGTCTGGTATAAACACCATTAAAACCGGGTGTTGTCTCATGTTCGCGATACAAATTCTTGAGTGTGTATTATGTAACACATAAGTAGGCTACCAATAATAATTTTCACACAACAATAAACACTTGTACTCTTATGTTATGCGGGCCTTTCTAAAAAGTCAAGTTTGGTTAATGCTAATGAA
>JAQQPU010001719.1:47560-60151 GCA_029168905.1 Artemia sp. Kazakhstan ARC1039 | reverse complement strand
TATATATATATATATATATATGTATACTACATTCATATGTAGTATGTATATATATAACGTACTACATTAGTACGTTACGTTGTCTAGGCAACGAGAAATGTTACAGTAACCTTTGGTCTGCTTCGCCGACAAAAGTATTAAACGATGTAGTTGCCAATCCCTTGGAACATACAAAGTGATATATCACAAAAGGATTTTTTTTTTAATATTTAAACTGTTCCTTTAAAACACGTTGCTTAAACTAACTTTATTCTCTATTCCCGGTCACCCGATCAATGTTGTTATTTTAAAAACCCACCTTACAACCTAACTGTGTGCCACTTTGCTTAAAATATAACCTCCCAGGGTTTCAAACGTTTTGGGGCCCAACTTTGTGGTAATTTCTGTGGGGTTTAAAAGGTTTGAGTTGGTTGTCCATTTTAATTTGTTAATGTAATTTGTTTTAGCTTTCATTTATTCACTGATAGTAAAACTTGGTTCATTTTAAAATTGATTTGATTATTCATTTTGATTTCTCTTCGTCTTAGGCTTATTTATACATTTAATTATTTGTTTTTGTTTGGACTTCACTTTATTTCTGATCATTTTTGGGTTTATCATCACTCTTTAGCCTAACCTTTTCTGGAAAAAGCTTTTTGTAATTCTAATTTCTGTTCATTTTTAAATGGCCCTAGTGTTAATATGTGTTAACAGTGCGATTATTTAACACTTTTAAATACAAATTGATTGTAACGATTCGTGGTGCCTGAAAATCGGTGGATTTATTGTTTCCCACCCTTTGGTGGTTGGTAAACCACCAAATCTTTCCTACTAAAAAAAAATGATGGAAAATGTTTTATTATGCATAATAAGGGTCACAAAAAAAAGTTTCAAGTATTATGACCAAGTATTAACTGCTTGTAAGCTTTGAATACTACATGGCAACTGTTAATGGGCAAAGAATAATAATAAATACAAAACTGTAGAAAAAGGAAAAGCTAAAGGGTCTTTGCTTAAAGAAACCGGAATCCGAGCCAAAGCAAAAAGTTTCCGTCTCTTTGAGAAAAAAGCACATTCCTGTCTAATCTTCTTTAAACTTTCAGGGATCGATCCCTGGACAGAGAAGATCAAGATTAAAAAAAAATCAAGAAAACTCGCTGCTTTCAAAGGTTTATAGCTTACATGTGAAATTCCCTGGGCCTAGAGAACCCTGAATAAAAACAAGACACAGTCTTCTCGAAAACGGGTCTATAAACCTTTTTTTTAAAGTCCTTAGACCTAGGATAACGTATATAAAAAAGCAAACATCAAGCGCTGATACCGTAGGAGTCCCCCCTCTCCCCTTACGACACCCCTCCCCCTCCTCAGCTGCGCCCCTGACTGAACCTAATGGTTTTAGTCGATCGAATCTTAGCTTTTTTCAACCACGCAAGTGGACACTCACTAAATAAAAATGTATGGTTTATTGTGTTCTTTATAGTTGTTTTGGTAGAAGTTCAAACGCTGCTGTACCAGGTGTGTATTGGGACAAGTATTGACAACAAATATACTTTGACTTTATTTGACTCACATCTGCGGCTTCTCCACCATGGTCAGACTTAGCTGGTGGCTCCACCCCCAAGACCCCCAAGAACTGGACAAGCAAAAATTACCTGAGAAAATCTGACGCCATCTTCTGGATAAGTTGCGCATAAAAAAATAAAATAAAAAACTCGGCCGATATCCGATATTTTTTTTCCGATATCCGATAATGACACTGACCCCCATATCGGTCCGATAATATCGGCTGGCCAATATCTGGGTCGGGCCCTAGTCTGGACTAGTCGTCAGATAAGTTACACCTGCTAACCATGGAAAATACAAGGTAAGTGAAGATACGTGACGACGTATTTAAACAAGCCATTCAATCATTTCAAAAATTGAAATTATGTACAGAGAACAAAAACGGTCAGTAATAGTGAAAAGTGGTACATCATCAGGTGTCTGTAATATTTTATTTTTATGTTGGAGTACACTTGGTCATTGTTGGTATTCTCCTATTTTTCTATAAGCATTTCAGCTAGCTCATGGTTGGATAAAATTTGTTGTTATTTCTTATGGATTGCATCCGGGGACGTTTAGACTAGCCAGATTAATCGGGTAAGGGATGCTGGAACGCACTCGTAGAGGAAATATAAGAAACCCCGCAAGATTAATTTCGAAGGACCTAAAAACATAGTTAGAGAATTTCAGATCCCCCTCCCCCCAGAAGAATAATTGGATGCTTCAGAAAAAATGAGGCTGTGTACAACTATTTATACCGTAATAGCCTTTTACTGTTTTTCAGCAACGCGCTGTAGCACCGCTTGAGCCTACTCTTGTGAGGACCCTGGTTGATCACCGTGGTAATAATCTGGCTCATATACTCGCTTCACGTGGTCATACTGCAGCACTTTCATGGCTTGTTACAGCAATGGGAGAACATTTTTTACCTGCTGTATTTGAAACGAACGATAAAGGCTTCAGTCCTGTGTTGTGTGCTGTAAAGGTATGTGATCTCTTATGTATGAATTAAAACGCCAATTACCACACAAAATACAAAGATATTCTTTCTTGGAATATGAAAGAATTGAAAAATTAGGCCCCTAATTCTTGGAAAAAAAAACATTCAAATTTACTAACCAACGCATAACATATGTTGGGCATAATACATAATGGGTGGCCTGTGCCGTGGCTTAACATGGGTTTAACTTTCAGGGAAACTTAAAGTATTGCTCGCCTCCCCCTTCCATCTCCCACCTTTCTCAGTCTACTGGATTTTGTCTGATATCAGGGTTTCAAATTATCTTAAAAATAATAGGCTAAAGGCTAATTCTTAGGCTACATTAGTTAAGTAATACAAATAAGCAAAAAGACCTACATGATGTTACGTCTAGTAACACCTAATTGATATTTCTTTGAAAAACTTCAAAATGTCAAAATGTGTAAGAGAATAAATGTTACTGAAAATACATGTTATATTGTTTTATGGGCTCAAGAACTTGCTATAAACCTATGAGAAAAATGATTATGAGTCAAATGATCTGATTATGAACTCCATTGGAAAGAAGGATATAACTTCCCGTGTTTACTAGAGATTTATATCAACGTGACCATCCTTTAGAAACGAACCCCTTTTCACAGCTACATTTGACAACTGACATTACCACAGGTTCTAGTATCCTAATCTTGGTTCTAAGCTATCTTCTGGTTCTTCCAAACTTTTTTTTTTTTTTTTTTTTTTTTACTGCGAAACAAAAAGAGTCTGCGGCTTAGCTATTCCGCGTTTTATATTCACTACTTCCAACATCCTTTCTAATAATACTTCCTTCATAGGTGAGACTATCCTCCCCGTCAATTTCACCGTTGCCAAATATAACCTCTATATCCTGATTTATTCCTAATTTAAGCGACAATAAATTGCTTCTGTTCGTTAACATTTTTATTTTGGATCCTCAAACCATCTGCATTATTTAAGTCTTGGATGCTTTACCTTACCATTGAACATCTTGTTCTTCCATAGTCTTTGATGTGTTCTCTTTGGACGAAGTGTGTCCGAATAATACATATAGATGGATAAAAAACACAACCCTACTTCTGACCCCAGACCGGGCCTAACTACTAACATCGCTTCCTACGTCAAACATCTTACTCTCTATACTCACTATTATTAAGAGTAAGCAGCATGTATACAAGTGCTTTTTGCACGCAAGATTTTGATTCTTAAAGAGAAATTAATGTTTCATATATAATATGTAAAGATTGAGATACCTGATGCTACGCTCTTATACATAGCACTAATCGCTTTAAAATCATTTTCTTGTATGTAATATAAGATGAGAATAAGATCTCATTTGAATCTCTTCGACTGTTCATAATTTATGAAATTTAGGACTATAGGGGTTTAATAATTAGTCACTTAAAAAAAAAATGCTTTTAATTCACTTTTAATAAAAATCGTGAAAGTCATGTGAGCACATCCTCTGATTTTTCTAAGATTCGCGCTCCTCTCATAAATCTTATCTACATCATTTTCTTTTCTAATAACTATCATCGTTCTAAGCAAGTTGTTCTTATTGGAAGCGAGCGAATTCTTCTTTAATTACTATGTGTAATCACTCTTTTTTATGAAGGGTTTTAACTAAAGTTTTCCTAAAAACACTTCCCCTTTACCAAGATCACATAATCTCAATTTTCAGTATCTTAAAGGCTATGTATCGTTGTAACCGCCATGTTCAAAAACTCATTTACTATTCTATTAGTACTTTAATATCATCATTTTTAAATCCTTTTAATATTCTCTCGAACTCCTTGCTAGATAAATCTTCCTTCATTTCTAAATTATTACAGAAATGTTCTTCATCATTAACTCGTGTTTTTCTATTTCTTTTCCCCCACAGCTTTATTACGGTTTAGCTTATTCCCAAAACGTTTTGCCCGCATCTCCTTATATTCTATTTGTCACTAATTGAGGTTCCAGTCCTATCGTTAACTTGGGCTAGTCCGTGCTGGCTACTTCACCTCAGTTTCTTAACGTGTCAAAACAATAACTAATTATTTTGCCATTAAAACCAGTGTTGCCACTGGACTGATACCAAAAAGCGGTGCCTGTCGATGAAAAAGCGGTGTTTTTGCGGTATCCTCTCTACCGAAACACGGTATAATTTATGGTGTATTTTGATACCCGTAATGCAAATGCATTGCCACTAGTTTCAACAAAAACTTACTTTTTAAAAGCAATTGATTCCTTGCTACTTTTTTAGCAAATGGGTACTATTCTTTATTATTTTCTTAAGTGATATATTCTGCCATGAATTTTGAACAAGAAAGGTAGAATAAAAATGAAAAAGATATCCCCTAGATACCTACTCGATATATAAAGTGGGGAAAATAGTCCACACTTTTTCCCACTTTCTGGCACCCTCACCCTTCTTCATCACTAATAGCTCGTGCATACCACCCGTTCTCTAGAAAATTGGAAGCAGGATAATCTACTCTTTTCTGTTTTAAACTAGATTAAACTTTTATTTATCAATATTTGTTTCATTTTCGGCACTTTCTCCAGAAATACTGTGTATACTGTCGTTTTTGTCCCATTTTCTATTTTTGGATCCTCTGATATACCGGCCTTGAAAACGAAAAATTTTGCGAGTTCCGCAGTAGCCTATCAAGCCATATATCATTAGAAGTAGAGAGCAAACAGTCCCTTTTCCCGTACGGTGACATTACTTAGGATAAATTCAGTGATAAGAGTCAGTGATTGCGGTATTTTTTTTTTTTTTTTTTTTAATCTATATATTTGAGATCAGAATTAAAATCTGATTCTTTTGATGCATCTATTGGTATCAAAATTCCGTTTTTTAGAGTGAACCCACTGTAATGTGAACCCACTGGGCTTTTCTGTGCATTCTAACATTGATCTATTTTTCGGTGATAAAAAAAAAAAAATCAAATAAGGGAAATAGCTAAGAATTTGAAACCTCCTTTTGAGTATTTTATGGTGAATCCAGTTGGTTTCAAATTCTAATGTATTTGAAAACCCATCACTATGTGTAAAACAATTTTTAAGATGGAAAGCGCTTTGCTTATTTTTTTTTTTTTTTTTTTTTTTTTTTTGTGTGTGTGTGATTGCGGTATAAGTGGCAGGCAACACAGATTCAAGCTTTTAGCTCTTTCGCCAATATTCTGCTGCGTTTCTTGGTCTGTGCTCCTGTCTATCGGACTATCGAATAGTCTACTCAAGCGTTTCTATGTTTTTAAATCTACGTTTTTTATCAGCTTAAAGCTGATATAGAAACCCAAACAATTTCTTTATTTTACTTTAAAATTACGAGGAATGTAACGGAATTATAAATTTTAGGGATCGCCCTGTAAATTTTTAGAAGAAATATTTCAATTATCTCATTGAGGTGTTCTTACCCACAGCGCTCCAATTAAAATTCCTCTTCTTCCTTTAAATGTTAGGTCAGGTCGGAAGCACGGAAGCAATTTGGTTGGTTGGTCCACTCTTTTTCGCAAATCAACTCTTTTTACGTCTACACTTGCAATTCAACATTTAGTCGGTTTACAGCCGGATGTTTTTCCGTTGATTTTGAATTGAACATCAAATATCTTGCAGTAGGCATCAAGACATGGCTAATTGTAGAAAAAAGCCAAGACAGATGGTCCGAATAAAAGCATATTAATCAATTTCAATTGAGCAATTTTCTATGATTTTTGAAATACCGTGATGGTAATGGTAGTCAAGGCTGTTATATTACTAGTAACCTTTTAGCTGCAACATAATGAGCGCACAATCCATAGTGATCGTGACTTGGAGGTACCACTAGTAAAAGAGTAGCTCAAAGTAATATTCCTAACCAGGGTCGCCAAAGGGACACTTACTCCTTTGACATTTTTCACGGTGATGTCGGGACACTTAGGGTCTAGAATTTGAAAAAAGAGCGATACTGTTTGAATGTTTTCCAGTCAGTGTTTTCGTTTTTGAATAGTTAGTGTTGATTTTTGCTCTTTTATTGCTATAAACTGAGCGTCGACTTTTCTGGTTCGATATTTTCTTATTAATTAGGAGTTTTCCCGTTTTGAGTGCGTGCTCAATTTCTTTGCTTTTTGTAAAATGGCAACACTGATCCAAAATTGAAACCTAAAGAAAAAGGTGACTGCATCGCTAAGAAAAAAAAAGCAAGAAGCTAGAATTAGAGATGTTGAAATCGAGTTCTAGTCGAACCAAGCTGCTAGTTTTGTGGAGAGACACTGAAAGTTTCTTTTTTTTGTTCATTTTGACACTTTGATCCAAAATTTTTTTTTTCAACCCTGGTCCGAACTCGAGCTAACGCAAAAATGGAATCTGATTGGTAAAATGCATTGCATCATAATGAATATAAAGTAAATGAAGTGTCGTTGATCTTTTTCTAACTTAGTAAGAAGAAGAACAGGGAAAAATTCGATTTTGTTTGTTATTAAACAAAAAAAAAGAGAAGCATAGCCGCCTGCCAAGCTCCGGCGCTATGGCCTGGAAATGCACTTGAAGACAAGGAAATATAGCATAAACATCAACAACGATAAGAACAATAGGGAATTCCTTTCGCAAGACAATGGAATTCTATATTTGAATGAATATTCCGACCCTATGTCCAAGGGCCGTCCTCAGCAAAATATAAATATGTTAAAGAAAAGAGACACTAAAATATGACCATTAAGACTAAAATGATTTTTTTTTAAACAGTCCCAGCATCCTTACTTCAGCGAAGTTCAACCAGGAAGTCCTGCCGCTACTATGAAGCTTATGATTGTTTGAATCTTTGTAATTAATTGAAAATCATTGCAATAGTTGGAAATGTTTCTGTTTTGAATTAGGATATATCAGGCTCCTTAAGCATTTTGTTTCTCTTCCCTTTTTTAGGATGGACAATTAGAAACAGTCAGATGGATAATAGAAAATACCCCAGTGGGCTCGATGCTCGGAACATCAGACACAGAAAAGAGTATTTTACATGTAACAGTTAAAGCCGATAAGGTAATTTTTTAGCTTCTAGCGTTTAGCGTTTTTAGCTTTTGTACTCCGAAAAATCCTTTTTTAAAAGTTTTTTTCTCCAGATGTTTTTATATTCTTTTTGTTCCAAAATTCAAAGTTTCAGTGTTTTACCATTAGGGGTTAGTTTATCCGTAAGGGTTTAAATATCCAAAGTTTCACCGAAAAGAAGTTTTTTTTTTGTTTTTTTTTTTTTACATTCTGAAAACAGTTGGCATCAGGCAAGCTGAGACATGTGAACTGTCATTATATCAAGCTAAAATTCACTGTTTTGAGTCTGGGAGGAAGCAGGCTATTCGATTTTTGAACGGATAGGAAATCATCGTTTTTTCACATTATTTCCAAGCTACCATATTTTCTGCACGATATCATTTACCTAGAACTGAAGCTGATGCGACAAATACATCACTAGAAGAGCCATCCAAAAGTTACCACACTAGAAGAAAAATTATGTTGAAGTGGTGTTTGTATTCGTTTTTTTTTCACTCTATAAGATCGATTTTCTTCTTTCTTGAAGAAATACGATTTTTTTATTTGTCTTAAGTCATTGAAAAATTATTAAACTAGAGATATTATCCCTAAAAAAGGGAAAGCTACGTCTTTGTTTAACTTTCTTTTTCTTAGAAATCATCAGGCTGATTTTCAGGGTTTTGAAAGGTTCATGTTGGCATTTGAGATTATTTCTACGTTGTTTCTTTTCAGTTGGTGCTTGCTCAAATTAATTTAAAATTGAAAACGAAGGTGATTTAAGAAAAAATGTGATGATAATGATGTTTAATTTCTTTCTCGAAATTTCTTTGTCTGTAAATGTCAAGGACGGAAGAAAAATGTTTAAAAACGTGAAATTCGTAAAAATATCCTAAAAAGCGTCATTTCGAAGATTTTCCTGCTTAATTTCACAGAGTATATCTCTCAGCATATAAACAGGAGTGTAATTTGGTATGAGGTAGAGGGGGATGGGTGCAACTGCCCCCCCTCCCCAGCTGAAAATTAGCGTCTTCAAAAATCTTGTCAAAACTAAATTGGCTTACTAAAAAAAGAGCCTCCCACAAAACGGATCGGTTTTATTTTAGTATACCTTTCCCTTTATTGTATTGTACCTTTGCCTTTATTTATTATTGCATTTTCATTGCCATTTTCAATTGACTTGGGAAAATTGGCTCCACCCCTCCCCCCGGATTTTGACGAAATTACGCCACTGATAGAAAACCTTAAGGAAAAGAACATAATCCGCTTTGAGCTATCGTTTCGGTATTCAGTGGAACGGTAGAACAGCATAGATAATTACATTTTTTTTTCAAATAAACGCAAAACTAATTAATACCACATCCCACATTGCCGCCCAGCAGGTAGTATAAACGGAATGAATTTTTCCTATAAAGAAATGTTTAAAGGATGTGCGCAGGGTAAACACAGAATTCTCTTATCAGGTTCTTTAATTGGTAAGTATCAATGGTTTAGGACCCCTGGCAGTCTGTGGTGGATCCCAGTGTTTCTGATTGTATACTTGCGCGTTGTGCCATGCTGTCGAAAAATGTAAATGTCTTTCTTAGGTAGACCTGAATCTATCCCATGTCCAATCTGAAATATCAACGGACAAGATAACCGTTTGCTGCTACTCAAAATTGGGATTTGTTAAAGGAGAGGAAAAAAATGTAATCGAACTTACTTGTGACAAAACTTGAAGTTAATATTTTAAAAAGAGTCACTATCAAATCTTTGGCTAAGATTTCGAAAGAACTAGGCCTAGCCAAAAGATACCAAAAAGCTTTAACATTTATAATTCCCTTCCTTACGTATTTGTAAACTACTTTCTCTCATATTGTTGTTATGAAAACAAGACATCGCAATAAACTATATTCCAACCAAAAATTAAGATTCAAACTTTTGAGTATTCAGCCAGGTATTCAGCACTTAAACTCGCTGACGTGTAGAAGCACAATTAATTACAAAAAGAACTAATTTTTTTTTTTTACTATTATATATATGAACAATTTTTCTATTTTTATTTGAGTTGGTATATTTTTCATTTTAATTTCCTGCTTTGCTACTTATTTTAGCACATCTTGTTTTATCATACGCTTATCATCTTCGATTTTTAGTAGGTGCACATATAAGGTAAGAAAATATTTGTAAAATATTTACGACACTTTCCCATTATATGGGCACTTCTAAAAAGTCAGGTTCGGTTAATGCTAATGAAATAAAGTAAAATAGGATGAATATATAATAGTTTATAAACAAATTTAGGCTATATATTTGCACATTAGGGGGTGGGGGGTGGTTGGTAAAGTATTGCATATATTAAATACGCAACCTAACCTAACTTAGTTACCTTTCCCCTTCTAAACCCCAAAAAACAACAGTTTAAATATCGTCTACGCAATGAAAACCACGCTATGGATTGCATTACTCTGAAGCCGTCCATTGATTTAACCCGTCAAAAACGGGTTTTTCATGACTGGTTTCCTTGTTGGTGCCCATATAATGGGAAAGTACCATATTTACAAAAAGAACTTTCAAAAACACATGAAAATTTTTTTATATGTATTTTGGGTACTTATGCATTATAACTAAACCAGCGCTATAGACTGTACGAGGAAACCAGACAAAAGGGTATTTGCTAGATAAATTGATGGCAAAGCGTGGTTTCTCATTGAGTTTACAATATTTAAACAGTTGTTTTTTGGGGTTTAGGGGGGGGGGAAGGTACCTATATTTAGGTCACGTATTTAATATATGCTATACTTACCCCCACCTTCCCCCCTAATGTGCAAATATATAGCCCAAATTTGTTTCTAAACTAATATACATTCATCCTATTTTATTATATTTCATTAGCATTAACCAAACTTGACTTCTTTCGTGTATAGTGCTGGTTTAGTTATAATGCATAAGTACCGTATTTTGTTACTTTTTACGAGTTGGACTAAACCCCCTTACCCTCCCCTACCTGGAAACGGCCTTGATTGCAGGGTTCAGTATTTATGTGGATTAAGTCCATTTTCGACGCTTTCAAAGTGCCAGTACTCCAACATAACTAGAGGTCAATATGGTAGGATATTGTATGATATATACACTAGAGAACCACGTGGGTCATGGCTGCTAAAAAAAAGAAAACCAAAACGAAAAAAAGAAACACTAAAAAAAAAAAAGTATATCCCTACCCTTTTTATACATACACTTGTTTTTTTCAAAATAATCTTTACTTAGCCTCCTTTTCTAATCTTTACTTTTGTAATATCTAGTTGGCACTTGCTCTTTAAAATGTTCATTATCCATTCCTTCGCTCTTGTCCCCATTTTAAAACTTTCGTCTCTAAGATTCTCCAAATCCTGCCACAAAATTATATGGATCGTAAAAGGGTCTTTAATGTTATATTTACATAGTTAACCATCTTTTTTTTAATCTATCTTTACTTGATTAATATCATTCAGTACTACATTACGCATTTATATAATCTTCTGTACACATACACTTTTCTTTTTGTAGTTTTTTCTTTAAGAGGTCCACACCAGAGTTCCCAACGCGGTATAGTTGTACAGTTTTTGGTATAATTAAGAGGTCCTGGTACAATGGGGTACGTTGAAGCATGGTCCAATCCAACATTTCTGGGACATTTCGGTACATTTGAGCTGGGTTTGCCATGTCAAGATATATCTCTTCCAAAGATATATCTCTTCTACGCTAAGAGGTAGCTTGAATTCCTCAAGTTACCTCTTAGCGGTTTAAGCAACCAAAAATGGGGGTTTCGTCGATGTGAGACGAAAAGAAATCCCAACAAGTTTCGGGCTAATCATTACAAGAGAAAGAGCGCTCAATATTGGCTTCTGAGAGAGGGTGAAGATATTATTGAAAAAAAAGGATGCTTGCCTTTCAGCTTATTTTGGTCAGAAAGCTGGCACAATTTTTCTCAAAACGTCGTCAACGCTAATCCACACGATATGTTAGGAGTTAATGAGGGATCGTCATGGTGAAAAGTTTGGGGACCACTATAGCATACGATTCCGACATTGCATCATGAGCGGGTCCGGGGAGGCCGCACCTCCCCCCATACAATATTTTTCTGGTGCCCTGATTCTGTTTTTTTTTTCTTTTTTTTACTATTTTTTTAAAATAAACTTAAATAACTTGGTCAATTATTTGTGCCCTTGGCACCCCCCCCCCCCCACCTCCAAGGTTTTGCTCTAGATCCGCCTTTGCATTGCATGGATTCTAAAACTTTTTGGTGCCAATTCTGGTAGAACCATAGAACTCATTCAACTGACGGATAAACAGCATTTAGGGCTACCTAGCGAGTATTATCGGAAGCCTGGCGCAATATATTAACTATTAAGGACAATATAAAGACAAGCTAATCCACGTCATCTATCCTTTTACTGAACTTTACACAAAGCATTGAAGTCAATAAATTTAATTTTAACATTTAGGCATTAAGTTGATAGGGATTACATGTTATGCTAATAGTAATTTTTAACCTGGCAGGAAGGCCAAGTTTAGAGCTGATAGGGTTTTTCATAAAAAACCCATATGTACTTAAAAGGCTGATACACACTTTTTTTCTAAAGATTCATTAATTACTTTGATTAGAGAGTCTCCAACTGTTTTCCTACCAAAGTTGGATTGCAGGATTCGAAGTATGGGGTATAGTCTAACTTTAATGACACTTAGTAATTAGTGCCACGCGGATCTAAAAACTATTAGTCATTTGCGCACGTTCAGAGTTATGCGGAGGGCTGGAATTATGCATGAAAGATTGGGCTTATCGCATTCCCTCATGCCATGATGGGTATAAATGAGTTGGCGTTACCAACCGATGTTACTGAGCCTCAAGGGGTCTCCGGCTCTTAACTTTTAAACTTGCTACAAATTACATGCTTCATGATCTGGTATGCATACTAGGAAAATATAAAGAGAACTAAACTAGCTGTTTGAATTGTTTACAGATTTTAAAACTGTCAAATATGTCTCCAACCTGCCTTTTGTTTGAATGTTAATCAAACTCATTTTAGCTCTGGACTTAAAATTTTAAATACACACACACAAACACACACACACACACA
>JAQQPU010001719.1:26856-47160 GCA_029168905.1 Artemia sp. Kazakhstan ARC1039 | reverse complement strand
TATATATATATATATTGACTTTGCGCCTTCAATGTTCTCACTTCTGTCTCTTAAGACCGCATTCAGATGTGTATCCATTTCTCTTGCCATTACCTTCCTCCTATGGCATACATTAAGCTTCCTAGTGTTCAGTCTCATGGCATAGTCTGCAAGTCTACACTCTAACTTTCATACTGAAAATGCTGCTGACTACAAAGTAGGCGTTGCTGCTTATTTCTTTTATCAGTTACTATTATGAACAAGTGGATATTCACGTGTGAAATCTTCTTTACTTGGTAAGCTAAGTAGAAAATTGGATTTTCCTGATCCTGAACCACATGTAATGCAAGTGTGGCCCTTCTTCTTATAGAGTCTAGCTTGGAAAATAATAAAATATAATGGAAGAAGCGTTCTGATTGCTATTATATATTTTTTCTCTTGCTTTTATTTTTTTCTTTCGGCCTCATTTTAATAAAATATTTTCGTGGCAGCATCTGCAACATTCCTAATATTTTGACTCAAATTTCATTTGCTTTTCATGATTCTTATTTTTCTTCTGCACGTATGGTGGAGTTATTTTTCCACAAATACTATTTCTTCAGACACTTATTATTAGAAATAATAACATGAGAAATGGAAGCCTAGATGTGCTAGACTTCCTCAAAGAATTTGTAGTCCTCAAAATATACAGTAAATATACTATTCGTTCTGGAAAAAGACTAAAATTGCTAAGTTGACACAGATGGTTTTATGACAAAATTGGTTATTTAAGTGGTTTTGAACTTTCCTTTGTACAAGGAGAGAGGTGAATCGTAGTAGCATTCAAGTAGCTTCTAGTAGCATTCTGGAAAAGCCAAACATTTGAAAATGTGGATACTAGGTCGGAGAAAATGTATCTCCTACATTATCCCTGGATACATCAGGCCTCTCTGGAGAAACCAATAAGGGTTGTTGGGTTGTGTGTTTCTATGGACAAACGGACGAATCCTTTAATAACAAATATTATTGAACATTAAGAGAATATGCAGACATCCTTCTGCTTCGCAGAAAGTATAGGCTTGTTTTGTTAAGAAAGCATCTTTCCAATTCATTCTTCACTTCCTACGTTTTATTAATGATTAATGTTAGCCAAAGTTAACTAAAAAGGAATAGGCAAACTTTTCTTGTTTTGTTAAGAAATAATTTCTTCCCTGTCTAAGCAAGTTAAAAAATCATTCCTTAATAAAACAAGAAACGTCTACCTATTCCTCTTTAACTAACTGAAGTTAACATCATTCCTCAATAAAACGATGAAAGTGAGGAAGAATTGGAATGGCGCTTTCTAAATAAAACAAGGCTTGCGTAAAATGCAAACTAGTCTCGTTTGATTGTGATACTCCCTTGCTGATAAATATTGTAATATTTTACCAATCAGGGGACTTCTATACTAAATAAATGGGGTGGTTTCTTTTTTTACCATTGACCTTGTATGTATAAAAATGGCCTTTTGGCTTTATCCCCTCTGAAATCTCACAATTTCCCCCGTAATTTCCTAGTGTTGCAGGTATTATATTTTATATTGCGCTTTTTATCTTCGGTTTTGACGAATATACCCATTCTCCCTTCCGAAGCCGAATACTGATGTATATGCCTGCCGCTAACTCCTCATTTAGAAAATTGTTGAAGCTTGTATTCCGGATTTTTTTTTTTTTTTTTTTTTTTTTTTTTTTTTTTGTTTTTACTGATAAAAGATTTTCTGACAATATTTGTTTTTAATATATTCAGTGTATTAAAAGTTACTTCCCGAATATTTAATTTTGGATGCATGCAAGCCACCCATAATGGCTTTGCTAATGTGATACACTAGTGACAGCCATTCTGATCATAACAAATGAATTCCCTTTACTAATTAGTAATTCGACCATTCGCAAGAGCTTTTATAACTAGGCCCGTGCCGTGAATAAATCTCAATTCAAACTTGTCTTTCTTTCACATATCGTCGTTAGGAAAATATTTGACACTAGGCCCAGTATAACTGACATCGGTTAGGGGGGCGGGTATGCCTGCATTTTTGAGCCGGTGGGTTGCCTATTACAAACGTGGTATGTGGCTGATCTATCGTGTATGTCACTGTCTGTTAAAACTAAGTTGATAGGATTGACTGCAAAAGCCTAAATTTATTTTATTAAGGTGGGTGACAGTGGTGATGTGCAAGATGTTATCGATTAAAAGTTCTTCTTGCATTTTCATTAAAGTTTGTTTAGGAACCTATTTTTTGCGAGTGTTTCAAACAGTTCGTGGTAACGAACTGTAAGTAAGGAGTGACCAGGCTCAATGGTAACCGGAACTTTAAAAAACGGAATTTTGATACCAATAGATGCATAAAAAGAATCAGATTTTAATTCTGATTTCAAAAATATAAGTTTCATCAAGTTTAATCTTACCTATCAAATGTTACGCGCCTGAGAAAATTTGGCTGATTTTCGAAAAAAGGGGAAAAGACCCCCTAAAAGTTATAGAACATTAATGAAAATCACACCATCATATTCAGCGTACCAGAGAACCCTACTGTAGAGGTTTCGAGCTCCTATCTACAAAAATGTGGAATTTTCCATTTTTTGCCAGACGAAAGATCACGGATGCGTGTTTATTTGTTTTTTTTTTCTTTTCCCCAGGGGTGATCGTATCGACCCAATGGTCCTAGAATATCGTGGGAGGGCTCATTGGAACGGAAATTAAAAGTTCTAGTGCCCTTTTTAAGTGACCAAAAAAATGGAGGGCAACTAGGCCCCCTCCCACGCTCATTTTTTCCCAAAGTCACCCGATCAAAATTTTTAGATGGCCATTTTGTTCAGCATGGTCGAAAATATTATAACTATGTCTTTTACGATGACTTAATACCTCGAAACCCCCAGGGGGAGGGCTGAAAGTTATGAAATTTACCCAATGTTAACATATAGTATTGGCTATTGGGAAGTATACTGAAGTTTTCAGGTTTTTTTTTCTGGTAGTGGGGGGTGGGGTTCGTCGGGGGTTATATGGGAGGATCTTTTCATGAAGGAAGTTTTCATGGGGGAAGGGACATTGCTATGAAGGGGGCGCCGGATTTCTCATCATTATTTAAAAAAAAAAAATCAGAAATTAAATATAAAAAAAACAAGTTTTTCAACTGAAAGTAAGGAGCAACATCAAAACTTAAAACGAACAAAAAAATATTAGCTATATGATTGGGTTCACCTTCTAGTCAATGCCTCGCTCTTTAAGCCAAAGATTTTTTAGTACTTTCATAAGAGCTATTTATTCTAATTAACGACCTTTGTGATTAAGGGGTCATTTTTAAAGAATTGGAACAAAATTCGAACTTTAGCTGAAAGAGCAAGGCATTGACTAGGGGGCAAACCCCCTAATATATGTATTAAAAATATATGAATATAGAAGTTCGTTACTTTAGTTAATTCGTAAGTTACGTATATTTATTACTAATAAAAACGTTCATAAATAAAATTCAACAAGTTTAGAGAAAGCCATTTAACCAAATAAAAGTAAAATTAATATGCAAATTTCGTTTTAATTATTCATGCACGGTGAGCCAAAATCAAAACCTACATTAATTAAAAAATGTTCACAAATGAAATCAAAAAACAAGTTTTTTTAACTGAAAGTAAGGAACGACGTTAAAACTTAAAACGAACACAAATTATTCCGTATATGAAAGGGGCTGTCCCCTCCTCAACGCCTCGCTCTTTACGCTAAAGTTTGACTTTCTCACAACTCAATTTTTTTAAACAATAAAATTTTGTTTTAATTGCAATTTTTTTTAATTAACTTTAACGAAATTCACACCATCAGATTTAGCTTATCAACGAATATTATTAAATAAGCTTCAAACTCCTATCTGCAAAAATGTGGAATTTTGCATTTTTAATTAACTTTAACGAAAATTACACCATCACATTCAGCTTATCAGAGAATCCTATTAAAGAAGTTTCACGCTCCTATCTGCAAAAAGGTGGAAATTTGCATTTTTTGCTCGAAGAAAGATCACGATGCGTGCCCTCCAAAAAATGAAGGGCAACTAGGCCCCCTGCCACGCTCATTTTTTTCTCAAAGTCACCCAATTAAAATTTTGAGATAGCCATTTTGTTCAGCATAGTCGAAAATCTATTTTTTTTTTTAACTTTTAACGTATAGAGCGTGGTATTGACTAAGGGGAGAACCCCCTCATATACGTAATAACATATACGTAATAAAAAAAAAAACAAGCGATACGGCTCAATAGTAATCGAAACTTATAAAAACGGAATTTTGATGTCAATAATTGTATCAAAAGAATGGGCTTATAATGCTGATTCTAAATATATAAATTTTATTAAGTTTAGTATTACTCATCATAGGCTACGAGCCTGAGAAAATTTTCCCGATTTTTTAAAGAGGGGGGAAACATCCCCTAAAGTGAAAGAATTTTAATGAAAATCCCACCGTCAGATTCAGCGTATCACAAAACCCTATTACATAGGTTTCAAGCTCATATCTGCAAAAATCTGCAACTATATCTGCAACGTATTTTTTGCCAGAAGAAAAATATACGAATATAGAAGTTCGTTACGTAAGTTAATTTGTAAATTACGTCAGAACCAAATTTAGAGACAGCCATTTAGCAAAAGAAGAGTAAAATTTTTGTGCAAATTTTGTTTACTTATTCAATGACGGTGAGCCAAAATAAAAGCTGCATTAACTAAAAAACGATCAGAAATTAAATAAAAAAATCAAGTTTTTTAAACTGAAAGTAAGGAGCGACATTAAAACTTAAAACGAACAGAAATTATTCCGTATATGAAAGGGGCTATCCCCTCCTCAACGCCTCGCTCTTTACGCTAAAGTTTGACTCTGTCTCACGACTTTATTTTTTAAAACAATAAAAAACTTTAGCGTAAAGAGCGAGGCGTTGAGGAGGGGACAGCCCCTTTCATATACGGAATAATTTATGTTCGTTTTAAGTTTTAATGTCGCTCCTTACTTTCAGTTTAAAAAACTTGTTTTTTTTTTACTTAATATGTATTTAGAGCCATTTATTGAAAAGTAAATAAAATATGGTTTGTAGACCAGGGGCGTAATTTTGTCCAAATCCTGGGAGTGGAGGGCAAAGTTGGAATTGATTTTCCCAAGTCAAGTGAACCTAA
The DNA here is from genome assembly GCA_029168905.1 of Artemia sp. Kazakhstan ARC1039. Lineage (NCBI taxonomy): Eukaryota > Metazoa > Arthropoda > Branchiopoda > Anostraca > Artemiidae > Artemia > Artemia sp. Kazakhstan ARC1039. Next base: position 42,022 of record JAQQPU010001719.1, on the reverse strand, counting down.
CAGTGAAACACAAGGCATATAGTAGCATAAAAGCAAAGGTATACTAATGAAAAGTGATATGTTTCTGTGGATGCTTGAATTATGTAGGTCTGTTTTAATTTTGACACGATTTTTGAAGACGCTAAATGTCAGCTGGGGGGCAAACTGGGTTCGGGGGAGGTAGTCCCCCCCCTGCGCCATAGGAAATTATGCCCCTGTCGTACACCTTTTTTTCAATAGCAGGTACACGCTAGCTTACTTGAATTTTTAAAATTTTCTTTTAGTTCTTCTCCCTTTCGCTGTCTTTCATTTATTGACAATCTTAAAGCAGTGAATAATTTTGCAATTTCCAATAGTTGTTTCAAGTGTCTAGCTGACAGATTATTCCAATAAACTTGAAAATGGACTCCGACCCTTTTTTGGATTTTGGTACTCCTGCACATAATTGTCGGTAAAGCATTGTTTAAATTTAGTGAAGAAATATGATAATCCTCTGCAACGCTGGGAACCACTCTACTTAAAAGGATAATTTGAACCTTGTGTGCGAGCTTGTTTCTTAGTCGAATCTACCGAAAAAAGCCGAGTCCATTTCGACCAATGGAAACGTCGACTATGTCCTGATTTTGTGACTTCCCACTTCTTACACAAACCTTCTTCTTCCCCAAAAACGATTAATGTAAACCACAATATATAAATAATAATAAATAATAAATACAAATTATATATTATATAAATAATATGAAGATAATATAATTATCTTCATACAGCGACATAAAGTGACCAAAAACATTTTGATTATCGTATATTAAATAACATTTTAGAAGCCAATTGGACCAAGTCTATATCGAATTGAATTTAAACACATCAGCAAAAGTCCTCGTTTTGTTTTTTTTCCGTTGATAGGTTCATTGAAATCGGAATCTACAACGTGTTATACTAAACTGGCTTGTAAGCATTTAAATTCTATTTTTTATACATATTTTATTTGGAAAATACCCCACGCTTCCTCTTCAAAAAATTTGTAGTTTTGTTGATGTTGAGCCACCCATACACATAATTGAAATTTCGCTCCAAAAATGTCTGTTATAACTGTATTTTTTCGTTATTTTCCCATAATTAATTTGTGCAGGTATTTTTGGACCACCTAGAAGTTCCAACTCAGTTTTATTTTAAAGCTTGATCTTATCTGTTTATTATGCCCATAAAATGAGTTTAACCCTGAGAGTTAACTTATGAGTGGAATGTGAGTGCCTAGTAGCCCTCCCCGTAAGATTATTTGAAGACAACAATAAAAATGGTAAAACAACATAATCTGCCATCTTTGGTTCAATCTAGCTTAAGCGTTCGAGGTCGAAAATTAATCACGAGAAACATTTTTTTTTTAACATTAAACATTGAGGTTTGGCTGTTGAAAAAGTAGAATAATTATAGTTTGTGTCAATAATTTAAACTGTCAAATGCACTAACGAAGATAGGCTGGATATATAAGGCTGGGACTGTTCCGTTGTTGTGAGATTGTTTGGGTCTTCACTGCGTCATAATCTCCTTCTCTCGTCCCTATCCCCGCAAGGAAAACCCTGCATTCTTGGCATTGTAGTGGCGGTAGGGAGGACCTTTCACGAATTTGTCAAACCACAATCGTGACTGAAAACATCGCTCTAGGGTGACTTTGAGGAGGGGCACCTCTCGAGTGAATTAATGCCTTGTAAACGACACAGTAGTGCACTGGTTTTGATTAAGGGACAATTCTTCTGTTTTTTTTTTGTGGTTTTTCTTTGTGCTGACTAATCTTTTCCTAGCTATGTTATTTTTTGTGGGTTTCTTCCCCATTGTGATAATATTTGCAGAAATGAATATTTAATGACTCAAAGATAATGAGGTTGATTGTGATTGCTTGTGCAGGGCGTCGATTCTTGTTGATCAGAGTGTATCATCAAATGCTCAAAACTATGTAGTGACCAAGATGGGCCTTGGCTTGCATAGAAACCTTGATTCAACTGGAGGTCCTGGCCGCAGTGGAAAAAGTGGGGTAGCATAGTAGTAATGCTACTTGGCAGTTTTCATGCCCAGTGAAATTTGTTGGCAGCTTTTGGAATTCTGCTACTGGCAGCTTTGGAACTTTTTCCATATCTGTTTCCCGGGAACTTCTTGCTGTCCAGCTGCAATCCAGCTAAAGCACTTTATGTTTTAAATAATGTCGAAATTGTGGTATGGGACACAACGGCGTTGAAAGGCAACTGTAGTATGGACATCTTACTAACAAAATCAGACGTTTTCAAGAATTTCAACTGAACTTATAAGGAGTTTCAGAAATTTCTCCTAGGGTTTAGGAAACATATAATTAGGAGATGCATAATTTATTCCTTAAAGTAAGAAGGATGAGATTGTTTGGGCGTTTGGATGTTTGCTTTTGAAATTTGGAAGTTTAAGTCTCTACAGGCAATTTTTTCTTTAAATTTAGAGTATATAAACCATATTTTTTCATTTTGTGGCGAAAGGAATGTTAAAACGCCTGGGAATCATAACTTACACATAGCAAAGACTTTTTTTTAGACTTCCAAGCGTGGCGCTCTTCAAATTTGAATTTTCTTTCTTTCTTTTTTTTATTATTTTCTCTTGATATATCACGATAAATTGTCACTCCAGAGGACTCTAGAATTCTATAATTTTAATCACCGGCAATAATTCTTTTTTTTTTTAATGTATCTTGCCTTTTTTTTTAACAATCACAAAATTTAAAATTTTACATGATAGTAGCTCTGCAAAGAGGATAAACGTTTTCTTTAAGTATTTATTCTTCTAGTTGAATGACATATCATTATAAGGAATTACTTAAGGTAAAGGTTGTTTACAACATTTGAATAGGCAAGGGGAATTCTGTAGTTCAGCCGTCTGTCAAACTCGAAGATAATACTTCAGAATTACACGGACACTGGAATGCACTAGTCCAACTTGAATAACAACCCTGTCGGTGAAGCCAGAGCTTGACAAGTTTGCTTGATAATTAATTCTATTCATGCAAAACAGGTTTTCCGAGCCCATGCCAATCCGATTCTTTTTTTTTCATCTTATCTGAAAGAATTTAAATCCCATGAAAGACGAGAATTCAATCTGACAATGAATGCTTCGTAATTTGATAAACGATTCATTTGCCAAACTCTGGAATGTGAAAAATGGTACGGGAGGGACCTATTTTGATTGTGCTTAAACTGTTTGTCTGCTCAGAATCAAAGCACATTCAGCCTAAAAATAAGTTACCGGTATATTCTGGCAGGTACGCAGAATTACGTTGGGGGATTATTATGATCCATTCATGGGCGCTGGCAGTTAAGGCCAAGAGGGTACTGACCCCTCGCCTGGGAAGCAAGAAAGACATTACAAAAGTTATAAAAATAGGAAAAGCAGAAACATTCCTACTTATTTATTTAAATCTTGGTGGAATAATTGCTCTTGGTCGCATTTGCTTCCTATGTGGAATGGGGTCTACATTCCTCCGCTGGTGTATGGTTTACTTTGTCGAGTGAACTGTATATAAATATAACACAGTATGATCATTTCCTATCTCAACCGTTAGACAAAGCCGGACCGAGATGCAAGTGCTCCGGAGAACATTTAAACAAGTATAAACTTAAGCGTCATTCGATTTTTTCACGGGTAGACAAGTCAGATTTCTCTTCAACGCAAAACTTGCTTCACCTTTGTAATACTAAATTTTAAAGATTTTAATTTTAAATTAATTTATTCCAATACATATATAAAAATTGGTAATTAATAGTGCAATGTTATTATTAGATGTTTTTAGAAATTACAAGTAGGTTTCGAAGTCTCGAGTTGGTTTCAGAGGCATATTGAGAAAGTTTCTGCGAAAATACGCATTCAAGGGTAATATTCATTGGGCCGCTGATGGCAGATTTAATGGGAGGAGCTGTTAGTACGCACTGATGATTTAGTAGCCAAAAATAACTAAGCCATGATCTTACTGTTATATTATCAAACAGTTCGTGATAACGAACTGTAAGTAAGGAGCGACCCGGCTCAATAGAAACCGAAACTCTAGACAACGGGATTTTGATACCAATAGATGCATCAAAAGAATCAGATTTTAATGCTGATTTCAAATATACAAGTTTCATCAAGTTTAGTCATACTCATCAAAAGTTACGCGCCTGAGAAAATTTGGCCGATTTTCGAAGAAAGGGGGAAAGACCCCTAAAAGTTATATAGGCTAACCTTAATGAAAATCACATAATCAGATTCAGTGTATCAGAGAACCCTGCTGTAGAGGTTTCAAGCTCCTATCTACAAAAATGTGGAATTTTGCATTTTTTGCCAGAAGAAAGATCACAGATGCGTGTTTATTTCTTTGTTTGTTTTTTTTCCCAGGGATGATCGTATCGACCCAGTGGTCCTAGAATATCGTGGGAGGGCTCATTTGAACGGAAATTAAAAGTTCTAGTGCTCTTTTTGAGTGACCAAAAAATGGAGGGCAAGTAGGCCCCCTCCAACGCTCATTTTTTTCCAAAGTCACCAGATCAAAATTTTGAGATAGCTATTTTGTTCAGCATGGTCGAAAATATGATAACAATGTCTTTTAGATTGACTTAATCCCCCGAAGTCCCCGTGGGGAGGGCTGAAAGTTATGAACTTCACCCAATTTTAACATATAGCATTGGCTATTGGGAAGTATACTGACGTTTTCAGGGGGGATTTTTTCTGGTAGTCGTTGGGAAGATCGAGGGTTATGTGGGAGGATCTTTCCATGGAGGAACTTATCACGGGGGAAGAGACATTGCTGTGGAGGGGACGCCGAATTTCCCAGCATTATTTAAAAAAAGATCATAAATAATATATAAAAAACAAGTTTTTCAACTGAAAGCAAGGAGCAACATCAAAACTTAAAACGAACAGAAAATATTACGTATATGATTGGGTTCACCCCCTAGTCAATACCTCGCTCTTTAAGCCAAAGATTTTTTTGTACTTTCATAAGAGCTATTTATTCTACTTAACAGCCTTTGTGATTAAAGGGTCATTTTTTAAGAATTGGAACAACATTTTAACTTCAGCGTAAAGAGCAAGGTATTGACTATGGTGCGAACCCCCTAATATACGTATTAAAAATATATGAATATAGAAGTTCGCTACGTAAGTTAATTCGTAAGTTACGTATATTTATTACTAATAAAAACGTTCGTAAATAAAATTTAACAAGTTTCGTGAAAGCCATTTAACCAACTAAAAGTAAAATTGATATGAAAATTTTGTTTTAATTATTCATGTCCGTTGAGCCAAAATCAAAACCTGCATTAATTCAAAAACGTTCAAAAATTAAATAAAAAAACAAGTAGATAATTTCGGAGACCACACTGCCTTTCCATGACGATAAATAAAAGTTCAAATAGGGATAAAATCCTTTTAATAGACAGTGATGATAGAAATTCACAAAAATACCAGATATTTCGGTCACATATACAGTGACCGTTATCAGTAGTAAAACTACAGTTTTACTACTTTTACTACTGTTTACTACTTTTACTACAGTTTTACTACTGATGACGGTCACTGTATATGTGACCGAAATATCTGGTATTTTTGTGAATTTCTATCATCACTGTCTATTAAAAGGATTTTATCCCTATTTGAACTTTTATTTATCGTTAAAAAAACAAGTTTTTTTTAACTGAAAGTAAGCAGTGACTTTAAATTAAAACGCACAGAAATTATTCCGTATATGAAAGGGGCTGTCCCCTCCTCAACGCCTCGTTCTTTACGATAAAGTTTGACTTTCTCACAACTCTTTTTTTTTAATAAGAAACTTTAGCGTAAAGAGCGAGGCGTTGAGGAGGGGACAGCCCATTTCATATACGGAATAATTTCTGTTCGTTTTAATTTTAACGTCGCTCCTTACTTTCAGTTAAAAATAACTTGTTTTTTTTTTATTTGATTTATCTACAGTGGTTAAGTTTAACCGAATTACTCAGAGTTAAGTATTCTGATAAATCATTTGAGCCTAATCATTGTATCTGAGCCTAATCATTGAGTGTTGGAGACTCTCGCAGAGGAGGCAGAAATCTCTTTTACTATAAACTGTGTGTTTATTGTGGAGTAGTTCATGTAAAGTGATTTAGTATAGGTACAGGTAAAACGAGTACGGTAACAGACAAGCCTATCTCTTACATTCACTTCAATCCAAAAACTTTCAAATGTAAAAGATCTGGGTAGGTGACAATATATGGGAAATATATAATATGGGCAATATATTTGCACATTAGGGGGGGGGGGGGGTTGGTAAAAAGTAGAGGGTGTGCATGCAAAATGTGTTAGCTACAATTATTCTGTATATTATTAAACAAATATTTTTTTTCAATGGGGCCCTACTAAATTTCTTCACCCCCCCCCCCCCCCAATGTGCAAATATATAGCCCAGTTATATATTTCCCATATATTTTGTCACCGGTGTGAAACCAGTTTTCTCAGATCTAACCTAAGCGTAACTCTTGAGTGTGTTTCGTTTAATAGACAAGTACCGTTTTTCTTTACTGTATGTAGTTTACTGGCTGATAATGCTATTTCATATTCAAACTAGTGGTCGGCACCGTTTCTGTTTTTGGCCAAAACAGAAACGGTAAAAAGCGGCAATGAAAAAACGGAACAGAAACGCAAACGGTGAAAAAAAAAAACGGAAATCCGTTTCTGTTTTTCCGTTTTTTTACCGAAAAACAGAAACGACCTGTTTTTAATTAAAAAACAGCCGTTTTAACAGATATTTCTGTTTTTTTCAGTTTCTTTAGATTTACGAGAGTAAAGTGAATATTTATTAATATAGATTAATAAAAAAGACCAAATATACAAAAAGACCAAATATATGAAAAGACTACATAAATTAAAATTTATCACTTAAAAACATTCGGAGTTCAATTGACTTTGCAGTACTTTGTGAGCACTGCTTTCGCGTAAAGTACCCAGCAATACTAAATGCACTCTCACTGGGAACTGAAGTTGCAGGGACTGATAGATACATACATGTAATTTCACTTAACTCCGGGTAAGTGTAAAAGTAATCAGACCAAAATTCTAGTGGATCAGAATTATTTTGTCCTGATCTTCGTCTCTCGCTCAAAAACACAGGAACTCTCTCCTCATATGCCCTGATAATATTTGCTGCCACGCGGTCAATGCTCATACTGTTGGCATTTTGCCTCGTAGAGTTCATCCGTAACCCAGTCGTGCCGAGAAACTTAGAAAACAAGCTGTCTTCTTGATCAAGAGTCTCTGGTGACCCTTTTCGGTTAGTCCCTGCCTTAGTAGGAGCGGTGTCAATAGGGAAAGATGTGGAGTTCAATTGGATTGGATCGAGTTCTTCTGTGCTTCTCTGTTCGGAGATGAATTGCTGGAGAAGCGAGGAGATGGACTGACGAGCTGACTCTCTGTCTACACGTGTCATTTTTTCATAAATTGCAGGGTCCAAAAAGCCAGCTCTTGCGAAGAGCATCATATCAAACTTAGGACTGGCTGAAAAATATCTCCTGAGCTGAACAACTAGAAGTTCCTTCAGCCCATTGATTGACTCAGCCATAATACTAGTATCTGGAGTCTGACAAAACAACAGTAATCCCTAAATCATCAGCACGACTTTGCTTGCCGAAACATAATTGTATCCACTAGCTATCACTGTTGCCTGTTTGAACGGGCGAAGAACCTCAATGACAGCTTCCATAATGGACCACTCATTGCTGTGAAGTTCGAGCTCTCTAATCTTAGCGTCACGTAGGTTTTGGTTGAAGAAGTTGCGCAGTGGCTTTTTTCGGGCACAATACATTTCTATCATGGTAAGTGTGCTGTTCCATCGAACGTTCATGTCTTTTGTGATGGATGGACTAAGATTATATATCTTGCAGATAGCTTCAAAAAGATCGTGGGATTTGGAAGATACTTTCAGGATTCTAACCAGCTTTCGTATTTTTACCAGTGCTGGTCCCAGCGTCAATACTTCACTAGATACGCCTCTTTGTCTAGGTATTGAGCTCTCACTATCGCTGTCAAGGTCTGGATCATTTGATTCTGAGCTACTATCTTCATCATTACTGCAGTCGGTATACCCAGTTTCTTCAATGTCATCATCTCCTACAATCAGGTCAGGAAAGTCATCTTGTTCAGCAGTATCAACGTTGTCATCAGATTCTGAACTGGATCCTGAATCATTCAGGTGGGGAACGCTCACTAAATCTGCCTGGTTTCTGCATTCCCACAGCTTAAGGGCATTAGTCACCACATTATGCAGGTTGTGTGCAAAGCATGAGCTTCGCATACTGTCACCGTCTCTGAGAGCCTTTACTATATTAGCTCTCGAATCAGTAATTATAAAGTAGAGTTTCCGTAGAATTCTGAACTTCTGGAGGCTACTACGGATTGCACGAAGAATGTTGGCGCTAGTGTGAGCAACTTTCAGTCTTTTAAACTCAAGGATTCTATGCACCAAAGTGAGCTTGCCATCAGTGCTTTTCATCACATAATGAGCTGTAATACCTAGAAAGCCAGACCCCGTTCTTGAAGACCAGCAGTCTAGGGTCAAATTCACTTTCCGGACTTTCTGGAGTTCAGCTTTGAGCTGCTTGACCTTCCTTTTCTTTGCTGTTACTAGATGTCTTGCAACAGTACGAGCTGAGGGGCTAGTAAGACCTCCTGTAAGTTTAGAGATTAGAGCCTTTACTCCTGGTTTTTCAAATCCAATAAAAGTCGCTAGACTGCGCTATGGTGCTATTCATAATCAAAACACGGAAAATGAAGAAAAACGGGTTTAAAAAAAACAGAAACGGCAAAAACGGCGAGAAAAAAAACGAAACAGAAACGGGAACGGTACTAAAAAAACGGCTACCTTTTTTCTGTTTTTTCCGTTTTCCCAAAAAAATAGAACAGAAAACGGTAGAAAAAAAAAACAGAAACAGAAACAGAAACAGAAACGGCGCCGACCCCTAATTCAAACAGTAATAAATTCTGATATATTGTAAGCAGCTTCTTGCTTGGTGCCTTTTTCTACTTTAAATTTTCCTCTATATCGATTATCCCGGGTTGAACTTCTATTCTGGCAGGCTCAATCATTAATTTGCATGTTCCGAAATAATTTTTCTTTTTCACGTGACAAAATTGACCTACATCTTCAAAGGAGGAAGATGAGCATCCAAACATCTAAATCCACCTAGTGTTGGACTTAGAAAACCTCAGTAGGAGAGTCAGTTTATGTGTCTTATAAACATTCGAGTAGTGATCTTCAAAATTTCTAATTTGTCTCAAGCATCATCACCCGGTAATAGTTGGTATCTCATCACACCTGTGACTGATCCAACAATAGCCTAGTCATGCGAAAAATTTCCAGTCCTTCTATTCAAACTGCTGCCTATTCATCTTTCGTTTCAAGTCCCTGATTCAGCATTACTGCGCAGATTTTAAGAGAGAGAAAAAAAATCACTCAATACTTGTGTTAATAAGATTTATGGACATTTGTATCGTACGCAGGATATTTTTGAAAGGAACAGAATGAGTTCTAGTATCACCTTGATTATAACCAGTTAATGTCGGCACGATACTGTTCATGTTCATAGAGTTCCTAAATATACAACTACTACTACTGCAAGATTTCCGTTAAATAATTTTAGAAAAGCGGATCTCAAAATCCAAGTTTCCATTTTGTGGCTTTTTTTTTAAGTTATTGGTTTGGATTGTTGTTTAACATTGTGTATGCAAATAAAAATTGGGCCGCGAATTAGGCTGAAACAAGTACATCTGTGATTTGACTCAGGCTGGAGAAGAAGGGACCAATTTTCCAAGGATCTTTTCATCAAGACATCTACCAGAAGATTTTGTAGGATCTCAGTCAAACTTGATAGGAGTCAAGACGAATCGTTGTCGTGACTTTTTGGTGTTAGGACAAAATTCAACTTGTTTTGGAGATCTTAGGAGATGGTCTTAAACTCATTGTTATCAGGGAATCTGACATAAAGGTTTGTTGGATCTTTACAAAACTTGATGGGATATCTGACCGGATTCTACTTTTGGGGGAGAGGGAAGGAAGAAGGTCCTTGAATTCTCCCCATCAGAATTGTGACAGAAGAGGTTGTTAGGACTCCGACGAAACATGGTGGAAGGTGCCTCTTGCCTTCTCCTTCAATCGTTGCAATTATGACATTTAACAAAACGTATTGTCTGATGTCACATAAACTCGGTAAGAAGTAAGAGTAAAGTGTTCTATTTTTTTATATTTTGGGGGGACTTACCTCCTGTTGACACAAGGGTTGAAGAAGTCTATAAACTCTTATTGTGATATTTTCCCGTGCGACTTATCGAATATCAGAAGTTTCAAAAACGCAAGATATGTAATGTAAGAGGAAGTGTCTAAAAACGCCCTCTGGTGTCATTATACAATCTATCCTCTGCGTCATCTACCAGAAAGGGTAGTTGATATTTGTCAAACTTCTTGGGAAGTAAGGGCTACTGTCTTATGCTTTTGAAGGAAAGGAGGAAATCCGACATTTGAGGAGTGGGGGGAGGCAAAGTTCTTTTGATTAGGATGTCTAACTGAAGAAGTTGTCATATAACGACCAAACTTGTTCGGAAATGACATAAGTGTCCTACTTGTGCCTTTGGGCACATAACCATTGTGTAGCGGTAAAAGTTTTGTTTTGTAGTAATGGAAAAACTTATTATTTGTAGCGATAAAAGATTTGCTACTTGTGGCGATAGAAATTTCTCCGATAGCGCCGCTTATAGCGCTGGAGATTGTGTCAACTAGGCTAGCGCCGCTCTCAATTAATGAGAGAAAATTGAATATGTAGACATACAAATGTGGCTTCTTCTTTCTTGAGCTATCTGGAGATCAGATTCCTTTGGGAGCATTTACCTTGGAGACTTGCGAACTAATTACCTATTATTGGACTAGACGCAGACTTATAAATGAAATAAACACAGATAAAAAGACAATAGATTTATTGAACTTACATGCTTAGTTGTACAGCAACGGGTCACTTCGATGACAATAATGGTGACCGAGATTATTTGCGGTACTAATCGTTTTAAATCTCACTTCATATTAAAATTAAAAAACACATTTACCCCACTCCCAAACGCAGTTCTTTCGTCCTGCGCTGTAGGGACTGCCTGCCATTGGACCAAGTGACCCAAGGACGCAAATCTTCGTCCAATAATCTCTTTAAGATTTTTCAGATGATTCAGGAGTTCACACAGTTTTTTGCCATTTAAACTTCCTTAGAAATATCGTGCTTAGCATTTTGTTTTTGCTACTAATTATCTTAGCGAAATTGGAACGACTAGCGCCGTTGTCTGATTGAAGCTAGAAATGCAATTTCTCTTTTTGCTGATTATGAATTTAGACTCTTGGAAGCGGTATTTGAACTCAATTAGGGGACGTTTAATTTCTGCCCGAATCATCTTTAGAAGGAAAGAATCTTATATTTTAAATATATGGTATTCTACTGCTGGTGCACATCACCCTTCCCATCAAATAATGACGTCCCGTCATTAGTAACTGCTCATTAGGAGTGCTTAAAATTTTTCAATTATTTTTCTTATTTTATTTTACATCCCTATCTAAAATTCGTCTACCGGATCTGGTTCATTATATTCACTGATGACATTAAAACACTTTCACTATTGGGATTTTTGAATTGTCAAAGTTATTAGGAAGTAACACATGTAGCTTCATATCTATTCATCACCTTTCGTGTCCTTAGTGTACTACACCCTTCTGTTGTAAATTACTGTCCTTCACTCCTTTTGTCCTGGCAAAAATTTCGAAGCACTTACGTTATGGTTTCTTCATGGAACAGTTTGAGTCTAGTTGTCTTCACACGGTAAGTTTTCCCTAATAGTCAACTGGGAAATGACCGTTGAATATCGTTCTAATAGTCAACTGGGAAATGATTTTTCCCACTACAGGTGTTGGTGTTTTTCATCTCAGCATATCATTTTTAGGATTTTTTGAGGCACATAGAGAATGTATTCTCGCGTAAAATTGTTCATTTGTGTCTTTTGAAACGGGTTGTCGTCATACTATAGTGACTCTCTTAATATATTGTCTTTAAATTCAACTTCAAACATCTTCAAATATCATTTGACTTCCTTAGAAACTTAAACTTCCTTAGAAATATCGTGCTTAGCATTTTGTTTTTGCTACTAATTATCTGAGCGAAATTCGAACGATTAGCGCCGTTGTCTGATTGAAGCTAGAAATGCAATTTCTCTTTTTGCTGATTATGAATTTAGACTCTTGGAAGCGGTATTTGAACTCAATTAGGGGACGTTTAATTTCTGCCCGAATCATCTTTAGAAGGAAAGAATCTTATATTTTAAATATATGGTATTCTACTGCTGGTGCAATTGTGACCTCTGTGGGAGGAAAAGATCTCTGTATTAATTTTATCTCAGTATCTACCAGAATGGGTTATCGTATCTCATCAAGCATAGTAAGAGTAGATGTTATAGTTTTTTTTTTTTTGGGGGGGGGGTCAGTTCCTATTAGATCTCTTTTGGGACAGTAAAAGCGCTGTTGGATCTCAATCAAACTTGGTGGTAACCAATAGCAAGTGTCCTAGTTATGCCTTTCGCTAGTTCCTTGTCTATTCTAGCTATGTAGGGGAGGTAATGGATCCTTAAGGTTTTTTCAGCACAATATCTAACAATACATGTTGTTGCGTCTCAATCGAACATACTAGGAAGTTAGAGCTTGTGTACTACTTGCAATGTTTCAGAGCCCAATCAACTACCATATCTGTGAGAAATGTTGGCCAAAATTCCTGTAACCGGACATCTACCAGAAATTCTACCTAAATCTAAACCATTTATCCTAAATTTTTGTCGTAAGCATATCTACAAAAAGAGGACGTTGGATGCCAAGCAAACTCGGTGAGAAGTAAGAGCTCAGTGGTGGATTCAGATGAGGGTGATGGGGGCACCCCCCTAACGTAGTGGTGGGGGCTGGGGTATATTAGCAAGACGACGGAAAATGACTTGATACGGTGTTTTGGGTGTCTCTCTTGGGTGACGACCTAACCTGAAGCCCTTTAAAAAAAACTAGAATTGCTTAACGAAAATATTTCACAGACTTTTTTCTTGGACGACTTTAATAAATGTAAAGTAACACTGCAACTGACGAGGGAGGAGGCCGCCACTTGGATCAGCTGCTGTGAGTGTGGTCAGGTTCACTTTTGACACAAACCAGCCCATATTGTAGTTTTCTTAATAATATTATTATTTGCCAATCTTGACTGAGTTCAAATCGATGGGGCCATGAGTCTGGCTAGACTAGCTTTGGACGTTAGCTAAAACTTTAGTTGTGACTTAGATTTTGTCTAACTGTTCGAAAAGTTACAAATGTAAAATACACGTGGAAACAACTGAAAAAGTGGGCAGAGGAGTCCATTTTGGGATATGGGAGTCAATGGGCCGTATGCAAGGAAGAGAGCCTTAGGGCCTATGCTGTAACTCCCTAAATCTGGAGATTTTTACAATTTGCCCTTTAGTTTTTAATATTTTCAATATAATTTGTGTATTCGGCACTTTAATAAAAAAAAAATGAACATAAACTTTTTGGAGCCATCAATAATTCTTAGTTTGATAAGACGTATTCTTTATTTCTAGCTGGATGTTTTGCAGTGGCTCTTTGAGTCATGTTCGTTGGATGTGAATATTAAGGATCGACACGGAGACACGCCGCTTCATATTGCGGCAAGAAAGGGATTCATAGCCTCTGTTGCTTTACTGCTTCAGCGGGGGGCAAACATTTCAATTAAAGTAAGTTGTTATTTCGCACTTGTTGAGGATCCAGTCGTATTTGATTTTTCAATGTAGGTTAAGTGCTGATTACTAAGTGTGAAATCTCGCAAGTTTTGATGCTTACATCATAGTTTAACTGTCTTTTATAGTAGCAATTAAGTAGAGAGATAAATCGTCTTTTTAAAACGCTAGCCTTTGGATAACTACGTTGTCTAGAAATGATTTCATTTTAAAAATCATTAAGCCGGTTATGGAGATGTGTTATTGCAGAAAAGCTATATGAGAAAAAACGACTTTTGTGCAAGGATTATAATGTTGTCTTTAATGAATTATACTCGTATTGGGGACTTAGCAAGAATTGGTTAGTAATTAAGAATGTGAATTTATGTAATATTTCAGTAACAGTTTTAACGAAATCACAGTTGTTTCCACTCCTAAAATAAACAAATGCCTTTGAAAGTACTAAACTTTAAAGCAAATGATCATGAACAAAATAATAAATAGATTAGAACAATATACGAGATGCTAGAGCAGTGTGTACATTTAAGAAACGAATTGGAATAACAACTAGATTTACGTCGCATAGGCAACGTCAAGTGTTGCAGAAGCCCTTTGTCGGCTTCGCCAACAGAAGTGTTGCAGGAGCAACACTTCTGTCAGGAATCCAAGGTAGGAATTTTAAAATGTTATATTGACTCTGTAGTCAATCGAGCCTTGTCCTTCTTAATCGTTGGCATCCTTACGGATTAGAAGTTAAATTATCATCTTATACACCCTAATTAGTACTATATATCTATCCCTAACATTTCAATCTCATATTGCTGCAGATGCTCTTTACTATAATAAGTAATAAACTACTTCATTAATTTTTATTTATACTCGCTGAATTATTGCATGGAGGCAAATTTTCTTACCTTCAAATAATCTTATTATTTGAGAGCATAGACAAGATTTTACCCTCAATATAAGCTTATCGAACCTAATTTGTTCTTCAAAGTTATTATTCGCCTTTCATAATCATGCCACTATAGGTAGAAACTGCTAAAATTAAAAGAAAAATACATAGTCAGTAGAAGTACATAACCCCTAATATCTGAAGACGAATGTCGTCTAATAATCAATTCCTAATTGAAAGTCCTTCACTTAAATACATTCGAAGACCACACTGGCTTTACATGGCTTATGACAAACAAGAAATAAAAATATAAATACATTTTGTAAAAGAAAACTAACTTTTCTTCTTTTTTTCATCCTTTTTTTTCTTCTGTTTTTCTTCTTTTTTTTGAGCACTGAAGATGGCTTGGTGGAGCTCCTTGCCAAAATGTCTGCTTTTGTCCTTTTCGCTTCTTTTCTGTCCACTGGCTAATATTACCCTTGTTTTCTCGGCTATTTAATCATATCA
>JAQQPU010001719.1:0-22304 GCA_029168905.1 Artemia sp. Kazakhstan ARC1039 | reverse complement strand
CTTTATACCCTTTTTCAGCCCTGAGATGTGCCGCCTGGATATCTTGACAGCCTGCATGCGCTTAAACTATTTTAATTTAGTTCAGTAGTATCAGTAATATTAGTAGTAGAAGTGGTAGCAAAAGTAGTAGTATTATTGGTAGACCTAGAAGTTTCAGCCTAGTACCCTAAGGCGTTACTCGGATATTGTTAATACACCTCTTTGTTAACCCCCATGTGCATAGTGTGTTTTAATTCCGTTCAAACTATTCCTTGAAAGTTTTGCTAATACCTCTGTGCATTTTTATTAGTTCAACATACGCCTTATCATGCCTGAAAGTTTCAACCTAATACTGTAAGTCGTTCCTGAAATATTGCTAATACGCCCTTTTCACACCGTGTATAGGTTACCGTGAATGTCCGAAATCTGTTGAATGCGGACATTCACCGGTGAATGTCAACAAAAACACAGTCGCTTGGTATATGTCCGAAATATTTGTTAAATATCCTTATTTCTGACTTTCACCGGAGAATGTCGACATTCACCATGCACTAATGGTGAATGTTGAGTATTTCTGAGATTTATGTGTAATATTTTTGTATCTATTTTGCAACTCTTTAAGCATTCGTGTTCTTTTTCCGTGGCCTATTCTGATATGAGCCTCATAAAATATACTGAAGAATTCCTTGTTGGTAACATAATTCTGTATATTCGTTTCTCCTAGTTTTACTGATACAATCAACTTCTCTTCATCATTGATATTTATAACGTCAAAACGTTTTAATCGTATACAATCCAAAGGTGTGTTTCGCCTAATTTTTAGCAGAAATCACTCCAGAAAGTATTTTAGAGTACTTTTCTTGAGAAAAATAAGAGCAGTTGTCTTCTCGTTTACCCGCAATTAATGCATGTAACTTTTCAAAGAAAGATCACGATTCACTGCAGTATCCATTCTGTATAAATCAGGGTATCGGAAAAAATAATAACAAAACAGTTGCTGTCACCATCAAACTTTACATAAGACAGACAAAGTTGACTGAATCCAAGCAGAGATAAGGTTTTGTTTTTCCATCTCTTATCTCTCAATTAGAGATAAGAATTAGGTTTTAAGAATCGAGGTTTTTTCATCTCTTTTGGACATTGACCAGAGCATATATGTGATTGTCGACATGCACCGGTTAGGGTCCGAATGCACAAGAATGTAGTGAAATATTTGATCTTTCACTGACATCCTTGGTGTTTATTGACATTCACCGGTGGAAGTCGACATTCACCATTTTTGGAAATTCACGGTAACATATATACATGCGTGTTTTAATTTAATTCAATATCCCTTAAAAATTTCTTGAAAGTTTCGCCTTTGTATCCTTAGCCTTAGTTGTGGTATTAGTAGTATCAATAGAAGTAGTAGCAGTACAATGCATATAGTACCTTTTGGTTGGTTTAACATCCCACTCAACATGCACTAAAAGTTTCAACTTAACATCCTTCTGTTGCTGGGTTATAGCTATTACGTTTTTTCAATAACTTGCATCGACATAGTGTCTTTCGATTTAGTTCAACATCCTCCTCAACATTCCCTGAAAGTTTCCTGTAATACCTTGAGATCCAGTTGTACTATTAGTATTATTATTATTATTAGTAGTACCAGTCGTAGTAGTTGTTAAAGCAGTAACAGTAGTAGCAGTGGGAGTAGTATGCACATTGTGCCTTTTTGTTAGTTCGACATCCCCCTTAACATGCTCTGAAAGTTTCAACTTAGTACCCTTGACCTTTTGTGGGATATCGCTGATACGCTCTTTTGACAACCTACAGGTGTTTTGATTTAACAAACAAGACAGGTGCCTTGTACATGCAGAGAAGGTGTTTTGATTTAGTTTAATATCTCTCTACATTCCCTGAAAGTTTCACCTTCACATTCTTAGCTTTAATAATAGTAGTTGTTGTTGTAACAGTAGTAACAGTAGTAGAAGTGGTGGTAGCAATAAAAGTAGCATTAGTAGCCTGCAAATGTTGCCTTAGGGTTAGTTCAACATCCCCACACAACATGCCCGGTAAGTCTTAACTTAGTAGTCAGTCCATTCCTAAGATATTACTGATACGCCCTTTTAACAACCTTCTTGAATATATTGTGTTTTTAATTCAAATTCCTTCTCAATAGACCCTATAATTTTCACCTCCATACCCTTAGCAGCTTTAATGCTCTAATCTGATCCTAAGATATTGCTTTTATGCCCTTTTTGACACTATGCATTTATAGTGTGTTTTGATTAAATTCAGTATCCCCCCTCAACACTCCCTGAAGGTTTTACCTTATTACAATTAGCTTCAGTAGTAGTGTTAGTCTTAAGGGCAGTAGTAGTAGTAGCATGCACACAGTGCCTTTGTTTAGTTCAACATCGCCCTCAACGTACCCTCAAAGTTTCAATTTAATGGTCTTCCTGAGATATTGCTGATACACCATTTTGACAACCTACATGCACACACTGTATTTTGATTTAGTCCAACATCCCCCTAAACATTCCCTGAAAGCTTCACCTTAATACCCTTAGCCTCAGAAGAAGTAATAGTCGTAGTAGTAGTACTAGCATTAGTAGGAGCATGCACAGAGCGCCTTAGGTTTTTCAACTTCCCTTTCAATATACCCTGAAAGTTTCAACTTGATATCCTTAGCAGTTCCTGGGACATTGCTGATACGTCCTTTTGACAACCTGCATGCAAATATTTTGTATTGATTTAGCTCTATGTACTCTCAACATTCCCTGATATTCTCACCTTAATAGTCTTAACTTTAGTAGTAGTAGCCTTAGTAACAGTACTAGTAGTAGCAGTAAAAGTATTAGTAGGAGTCGCATGCAAATATTGCCTTTTGAATCGTTAAACATCCCCCATAATATGCAATATAGGCTTCAACTTAATACTTCAATATATTCCTAAGATATTGTGAAAACGCCATTTCTTACAACCTGCATGTTTAATTGTGGGTTTTGGTTTAATTTAAATTCTCAATATTCCCTATAATTTTCATCTTCGTACCATTAGGCTTAGTAATAGTAATCGTCGAGGTAGTTGGAGTAATAGCAGTAGTAACATGCACGTATTGCATTTTGGCCAGTTGACAATCCCCCTCATAATGCTTTTAAAATATCAACTTATTGGTATAAGCTGTTCCTAAGATATTGCTGATACAGCCTTTTGACACCCTGTTTGCAAATAATGTGTTTTGATTTAGTTCAAAATCCTTATTAACATTTTAGTCTTAGTAATAGTATTAGTGTGTAGAAGTATTAGTTTTAGTACTAGTGGTAGCAATAGTAGTAGTAGTAGCGTGCACATACTGCGTTTTAATCAATTGGTCATCCCCCTCATAATTCTCTAAAAATCACAACTTTATACCCTAAACCACTCCTGAGATCTTCATGAACATAGTGTATTTTGATTTAGTTTAACACCCTCAACATTACGCCCTCCTTTCTGATAACAAATGTTATACGTAAACGATGGGCGAATTGCATAACTTACAGCCTTTACCATGAGGGTTTGGGATTGACATCTCAAGAGACATAGCCATTACAGCTTCCAACTAGCTGAACAATTTGGCTATCTGGAAATTTTGATCCGATGAACTTTGGGGAAAAGGTGCGTGAGAGGGGGCCTGGTTGCCCTCCAATCACTTTTGACTCTTAAAAAAGGCACTAGAATTTCTGATTTCCAATCAAATGAGCCCCTTCCGAAGTCTACGACAAATTTTTCCATACAAAATGCCTTGGTGAGAAGAAGAAAAAAAACAACAAAATAAGTAAATAACACATCGTGCCCGCTTCGCTCTTTACGTACATAGCGCTATTGCGCTGTCTATGAAACGATTTTATGTTTAGGCTCGGTGCTTAGTGTACCGGATTGACTGGACGGAGAAATATACTCGTCCTGGTTACTTAGATCTGTTGATTTTATGGCATGACTTTTTCTTCTTTTGTTTTCTTATTTGACATCAGTGAGAAAATGTGCTTCCGTAAAAGTACTTATAATACCCCATAAAATGTTATAAAATCGGTAACAGCGTTTCTGATGGGTCATCTTTGTTACTTATATTCTAAATACTTAGATACTAATATAGCCTAATTATATATAATACTTATTTTCTTATTATATACTTATACTTATTTACTATGGGCTTTGTTAATTAGGTTTGTTAATTAGGCCTATATATACGTTATTTTGACTAAAAAGATTGGGAGGAATCTGACTGATACTAGTTCATATCTCAGTAGGCAGCAACTCAATAGTGCCACTTACAACCTCTGATATTGAAGGGGTAGAGTGAAATGAATGGATGAAATAAATATTGATGAAATGAAATAAATATTAGATTAGCTGCAGTGGGTTCTAACTTTTAATAATGGTCATTAACTATTGGCTGTTACCATCATCCTAAAATGGTTACGTTCTAAAATTGGATGGATCTACTTGAACAGAATTAACAATTTTCGTTCTTATGGTGTCTTCTCACTCTTGGTTTGGCCCAATTTTTTGGGTCTTCTTACGCTTCATACCAAGAAGGAACCAACAGCCTTCTTCAGGTTATGGGCCTTAGAACGAAAATAATAACAAATAATCAATTACCTTACATTATAGTTGTCTTTTGGAACACACCCTAAGAGAAGAAATGTCCCTTCCTCTATGGGTTAATTTAATGCAAGCATATTGCCAGCTATATTTTGGAATTCTGAATGTTTTGCATTGCTTAAACACGATTAAAAAAATCAATCAGTGTAATTTAAACCTCATTTGATGTTTTAGCTTAGGATACCTTAGCTTCTAAAAACACAATAAGCGTTTCTTTTTTTTTCAACACGGTTCCAATCTACTTCTTCATTTTTTAGAGAATGTTGCGTGAAGAAAAAGCAATGAGGAAAAAAAATCGGCTAGAGCGTCCCTGGTATGACGTTTCAGACGACGAAAATGATGACCTGCTAATTACCTCTTCAAGACTCTCAGCCGTGCCATCTGTACGCTCGTCTAGCAGCGAAGAAGAACCAGAAACAGTCTGATGCTTTTTTCTATATTTCCGTATTTTTAATCAGCTGTTTGGCTAGATTACTTTCAATTATTGTTGAAAATAACCGTCTTAGTTACAAGAGAGAGCCTCCAGAGAGCCCACTGTAAAAGCTTTTCCTTCTAAGGGTCTACTAAAGGTTCTAACTGCGATCAAAATGAAAGTCAATTCTATCTTATCGGTACCTGGTCGACCTAAACAGGGAATTACGTCAGTAGTTTCCATTACATCCTCCCCTTAAGCTGAAACAGTATAAGCTAGTATTTTGGAGTGTATGAATATTATTATGTCATTTAGTTGTCGGATTTTCTTTTCAGTCGTTTTAAACGCGTCATACTGCTAGATAGATATACAATTGGTCGAGACCGTGGTTCTGTGGTTTTCAATTATCCGATATTAAGTGAACATACTTGTTAAAAACATATTGTGAATGCATTCGTGCTATTGATTAAGAGGTATAATAATTAGATATCAAATTGTCTGCATTGATTGGTGCCGTCTTAGAATTTGGATTCGTAACATAATATCACGGTCGTAGCGTGTGCAATATTGTTTGGAATTAATGCTTTTTGGAAGAAGAAGAATTTGAGCACATTTTAAATTAGTCATGTATATGAAAAATAAGCCTCAGGAATGTTTATAAAGTCAATGTAATAGTAGAACTATAAAACTTGAAACTTGCAAAAAAATTTTGGGGAGGGGGAGGGGAGTAAAAAGCAAAGTTAAGGTGAATTATACAAAAAATAGAGAGTATTTGTGCAAATTTAGAGATTTCTACGATCGGAGAGGGCAAGACTCCGTCCATAGAAATTAAAAACATTTCTGCTGTACGAAAAAAAAAGAAGACACAAATGGGGAACCTGTATAGTGACCTTTTATTTTGCCAAAAAAGAATCTATGTTCGTAATTCAATTGACGTCTGCGGTATTTGCTAATATTTTTCATATAGCATAGTACTCCAAGCCAACGCATGTGCTGACATGTTTGTATTTTAGACGGATATTTATAGTATGTTTTAGCTTGGAGGAATGCAAATGCAACTGTGTCATTTCCCACTCTGACACACTATTATAAGGACATTTGTTTACTGCATAAGTGTTTGGTTAGTCAAAGAGGTTCAGTCTCTGAATTGTATATGTTCGATCTTTGAATTGCCCTTTTCTGAAACGTATTTATATGATTGTTCTTACTATTCTAAGACAATTTTAAAAGTATTTGTGGCCCCACCTGGAAAAGTAAGGGCTATTCCTCTGTTTGAGGAAATATGTATTTAGACATCATAACCAAAGTTTTTTCCTTTTTATCAGAAGAGATTATAAACTCTAGGGAAGTACACTTTTCAGCTGAAACAATTTTCTGGTGAAAAAGAAAAAAGGTGTATATCTGGAAATCTGAAGCTTAAGTAAAAAAAAAAATTAATAGTAGCCTCTGTGGTAGATACTTAAAATAATACTAATTCTTTTGAAGTGTTGATTTTTGACTTTTTGAAATTTTCAAGAGGAAAAAATGAATATACATCTTGTACATTTAGAACGGTGGTGATCAGAGCCGTTCAAAGGGAGGGGAACCTTGGCAGCTGCTTTGGGTGCCGTGGCTAGGGGGGGGGGGGGGCTCGCTGCTTGGGGTTGTCCAATTTGATCAAATTTTTCACTTTGATTTGGCTTCTTTTTTTGCTTATATTTGAGTCGGCATGGGGCGCTGTACTTAATTTTTCCCCGCGCACAGCCAACCCTAGGAACGGCTCTGGTGTTGATGTACCTTTAATTTTAGGAAAGAAAGAAATTTATGAACGAAACGACAAATTAACCTAACACCACTTTGCTCGAATTTTTTGTGCTAATGTGGATTAACTTCTGGTAATGCTGGTATAAAGTATGATGCTAGTACCGGTGCTAAAATGGAGTGGTCACACCCTTCACAAAGAATTTAGGGTTCTACCATGTATAACACAAAATAACGATAGAGTTGGGTGTGTATGTAGGATGGGAGGACTCCTCTCCCTCTTAAAAATCTCAGGCCTGGATGAGTCCCCCTTCCCACCCACCCACTCATAGAATATCTGGCAGGCTAATGTAATTCTCTCCTTGTGGACTATTGCTTTTATTTCTAATTTATTTATCATGAAGTAAAAGTTGCATTGTTTTGAAAACTTGTGAAATGATGACACAAATATTTTAAACGAAAAGGGAGCAAAAAAAGCTTCTTTATTTCGCTAAGAGAGACATTTTTCCCGACATTGGTTTCTTTTTTATTCTATGTTTATATAAATACTTATTTAAAAATGTCTTAGTATTTTGCATCTTAATGTTGAGGCTTGCGTCAAAGTTATGGTAATAAAACCACTTTTGCCATTTAGCACCTTCGTATATTACTGCTACATTAACTCAGCTGAAGCGCACATTACTCTTCTGGCCTCCTAGATTTTTTTTTTTTTTACGCACATATATGAATTATCGCTGTTATTGGTATGATCTAAAACTGTGTTGTTAGGATCTGCCTGTGGTATTTTAAGTGTAGCTTGTTATTTTAGACAAGTAAAAATTAACTCACCTGAAGCGAACATTACTGTTCTGGCCTCTTTTTTTTTAATTCATATGATCTAAGACTGTGTTGTTAGCATCTGCCTGTGCTATTTTAAGTCCAGCTTATTATTTTAGACAAGTGAAAAATATGGACACTTAGTTCAGTACAAATAGCCCCTGAAACTTCTTTTGTGTCAAAAATTGTGTAAGAGTGTGAAATCTCCAAAGATTGTTATTCTAAGATACCATGAAGGGAGGCTAATCCCATGTCAGGTCACTTTATGTCAGGGATATTTCTTAAAACCTTTTTAATTATTTGATTTGTTTACATTATTCAAAAATATTATTTTTTTTCTTTAAATTAGCTTCATTGTAATGTAAAAATACAAAAATTGGCTTTTTAGACCTCTCTGGGTAGTTTTGACTGTATTCATCTTTCTTAGAATAAAAAAAGTATATGTTTTTTTTATTATTTCATTCCTTTTTTTGCATATTTTGAATATGAAACGGTCAAGTGACTTTATTCAAAAAACTAGATATTAGTATCAATTTTGTTGTGGTATTCTCGCGCTGGGGAGGTATCTTCTGTTATCTCCTACCTTGTATGTTTTTTTTTATTGATATCCTTTATTTGTTCTTTCGGCATTTTCTTATCTTTGTTTATGGCCGACATATCGTGCCCTGCTCCCCGTCGACCAGTTTAGAAATTTATTTATCATTTATAACACAAAACTTATAAAACTTTTATTAATGCTTATTAGAGACGTCTTTACTTAAGCTGGGGATGCTTAAAAATGAGCAAAACTTTGGCCTCATGAAACGTGTGGACAATATTTCTTGGTTTCAAAGAAATGATGTTTACCCTAAAATCGAATTTGTTTAGTTGCTCGAGGGCTGGACGACGTAGGTTTTCTCAAGCTATCAGTGGCCGTATTTAATCAATATGGTGGACTCGACACTAGGTTTTGCCCACGACTTTTTTAGATTTATGCTCATTTGTGTTGAACTTTACGAAAATGCAACATGAGTGTTGTTTACCTTGACTCGAGTTAAAAGTTTGACTCACCAAACTTGATTCTTTCAAGTTTGTGCAAGTTCTTCCTAGAGACGCTTAAGGTCATCCAATCTAACTTAATATTCTTATTAATGCATTGATGTGAAGTTTGACCGTCCATGCTTTACAACGTTAAAATATTTGCCAAAAAACGCTACGTCTATTCATCTTTCCAGATTTTTGGAAAAATTTATGCTTAGATTATAAATGAGAATGAGAAGTGTTTCAGCTTGTGCAACTGGCGAAGTATAGAAAGTTATAATCTAAAAGAACAGTGGTGTTTATAAGGTCGTATCCAGGTTATGGGGTTTGACCCCCCCCCCCCCCCGAAATATTTGTCTTACTCATAAAGATGTAACAAAAATGCATATAAACTTTTTCTTTGCATTTTTTAATTATTTTTTTTTTGTAACCAAAACAAGATGGATGAAATCCGACTTGAAATGTAGTATTGTGAATCCAGTGTTGAACAGTGAATTGGTATATCCCCGTTATTTTTTTTTATTTTATTTTTTTAGGTAAAAGTGTGTCCCTTATTTGATTATGAATATCTTTAGAGCTGTAAGATCTGACTAAATATTGTAATTGAAAGTGTGAAATTATGTACGTCTTTATGGATAGAGGGATTAAGTATGCATATTACTGATATAATTTACAAATTATTAATTTAATTTATTGAACTTAGTAGGAGATATCTAACAAACATGCTTTTAATACTTCGTTACGATGCTCATCATGTTATATTTGTTTAACATTGAAATGTAATTTAAATGATCATTGCTCTGTTAATGATTATGTATTACTGTTTATTTTGCTGCTCATATGTACATAAGCTGTTGTGCAGTTGTATGTGGCTCCACTAGTTTAGACGTGTTAAATTGGTTATTACCCAAATTCAGACACAGTACAAAAGTTCCCCGTCCGTGTTTCTGTCATTTTCTATTATGCCAAAGATTTTTGTATTTGGCTTTTTTAGGGTGTTTGGGTTTTTGATGATTGGGATTTTAATTTCATTCTATTCTAATTGTATGTCGTGGATTGTTATGTATAGTTGCTCAACATTTTTCATGAATATTTCGTAGCTTCCGTCCGTAATTCTACCTCGTTCCACTACTCATGTTACAGTTTTGTTATTGATTATATATGTGATTTTCGTGCCATGAATCTATTAATATATTGTTATACTATATTATCTTCCATACTATTCTTTGGTAGATTTTTTTTCTTTTCTTTGAGGTAATTCTGTATAGCTCTTACCAGACCTTACCAGACCTTACCTTGTATAGCTCTTACCAGACCTAAAGTTCGATTCGGTGGATTAAATTTCTTGCTTTATATAATTGATAATGATGGTAACTCCCAGCTAATCACCAATGCAATACCAATCACCAATCTGAATATAATCGCGTGATTTCATACAACGTGTATGTTTAGTCGAGGTGTCTGTAAAGAATAAACGAACTAGGCTGAAGTATCAGTATGTTAGTTGAAGTATCAGAAGTTATCAGTATCAGTATCAGAAGTATCAGTTTCAGAAGTTAGCTGAAGTATCAGTATCTTTCCTATAGTCAGAAGAGAGTATATGTTTCTTCTTTCTTATGCACAAAGCTGAAGGCAATTGAGGAGTTTTCATTATAGAGGATTGATTTTTTATGAGCAACATGAATTGGAATTTCATGAGCAACATGAGAAGACATGAGCAGCACCAGTACCAAATAGTAAAAGAGGAAAATTAGCGGGACTTTTTGTTTATTTCTTTTGTAATGAAGGAGACGAAAGTTTTATTTCATATCTGGTGTGAAGCAAGGAATGGGGGCAGGGGCGTCCTGAGGCTCATTTTATTGGAGAGGCGATCTTCGTAGATTTTACCGAATCGCTACCTGATTTATGCCGAATTTTCTGCAGAAATCAAGAATTTTGCTAAATTTCAGCCGATTTTGCAAAATTTCTGCAAGATTTTGCAGGATTTTGCAAAATGCCAAAAAAGTTGCCCCCCCCCCTCGGGATGCCCCTGAATGGGGGAAAAGATAGGAAATGATTCAGAGACAGTCCGAGGTGGGCGGAATCTGGGCGGGGGATGTCTTATAGGGAAAATGTTTTCCGTACTGAGTTTGTTTTTGCATTTTTTGAAAAACAGACACAAAGTAACTCTCCTCCGCTCGAGTGTTTTCAATCTGACTTTTTTAGAAGTAGAGAATATGGAACCTTAGCTTCTATGACAATTATGCGCAGTGCTCTTTTTTAGATGGATTCAATTTTTTCTAATTCTTTGCGAGAGATGCAAGGATGCCAAACTGGACACGCATATTCAAGATGCGGGCGGACAAAGGAAACATAAATTCTTATAGAGTAAATAATCCGTACAGTCAGGTTTCATTAGAAGGTGACGAATTCTATAGTTTTTTTAAGTATTCTGTTTTGTCTCACAGCTGGGGAATCGAGTTGAAACTTTTAGGAAAAATTTTGGTCGATGAGGGGGGATACATCGACATGGATTTTTGTGTTTAGAGAAAGGGGGAAAATATATGTTCTCTTGTCTTCGCAAAACGGTATATACTCTGTATTTTCTTTTTCATGCCTATCGTCTGACAAACACACTTTGGCTTGAAAGAAAACAAATAAACATCAAAAAATTGAATTATGTCCAAATATTGACATAAAATGTTCATAAAATGCATTTACGGATAGTGTTTAAAAAGAGACGCTTTAACTTGGCAAAGATTGGAAAGAATTTTCGAACTTCTCAATTTAACGCTAATCGTGTAAGTAGCCGTTTAATGCCTTTCTTTGCATAAAAGATATATTTCAGTTCTTGGTCATATTTGCCTATTATAAGGCTAAAGAAATAAATCAATTCATATTCCTAAATAGAGATTCCACACCTTACTGAAAAATGGCCCAGAATTAGGAAGCAAACAAAATGTATCTCAATTGCTTGATGATTATCTTAAGTTGTTATTTTCTGAAATATAAAGTTTGGTTGGAAACTCAATCGACCTCCTAAATGAAAAGCCTACACATCAATTAGGAATTATTCTAAGTTGCTGACAAAACGAGGCGTATCTTAATTAAACACGATAGACAACTTAAAAAAAATGCTTATAACTTGAAAACTGGATTTATTAAAAGGTCTTGTTAATTTACTGACCGCTGCGGTTAAATGCGGTATTAGGAATTTTACTTTGATTTATATCCTTCAATAATTCAAAAAATCTTTTATTGGCCAGTCGTAACATTCGAAGTTCTTATGAAAATCCATTTATTTGGGATAGTTGTGTGTCTGTCAGATACAATGATGTTTTATTTTAAAATGTTTCTGATAAGTTACAATGAACTGCATTTTCATTTGAGGTCAAGGTGAACACAGTAAATATAAGTTTGGATAAACTCGATGAAACACATTACCAGGATGATTAAGAAAGAAAAACTTTGACTGGTGAAGGTAGAAAGATTAAAACTGAAAAGGGAGAACGAAAAATAAGAAGGAGGGAGGTACAAAGGGAAAGTATTTAAGGGGAAAACGAGAACCGGTAAATAAAAGCCATAATTTTAGGAATTTTGTAACAAATGGAATGAAGCTTATTAGTTTCATGTGTTTTCATAAAGAAGATAATTACCTTTTCAGAAAATTATTTGGACTTTCCTGGAGTTATTTGGAACGCCTTCAAGATCTAAATTAATGAATGAGTCTATAAATGTAAAAACGCGTAAAAAGAGTAGATATGAGCATCAAAACTGAAACAACAGTGAATAGAGAAGGGATTCCATAACCACTCACGACACGCAAGTCAGAAAAAGAAATTGACTCAAAATTAATATAAAAAAAAGAAAAAAAAGGGATTGCCACTGAAGAGTTGTCGCTTAAATGGATGGTAAAATTCATCCTGCTCCTTTGCTTAAACGATACGCAGTTTGACACCACTGTATTTAATTATATTAGTTCATATTCAAAGCTCTTATTGCTGAATTTTAAAATTGACAAAAGTCGTCTTTTGCTGTTGCAATAATATCCTACAGCAGTTGTAACCCTACTGTCTTCATTTTAAAGATAGTCCTTACTCTGTTACGGGTGACTTTTTGTCCAGAAAAGTTGGTGTTCAGAAATTGCCTGGCAAAAAATGAACGGCCAGATTTGACAACGGGTCTTCCTGAGATTTTTTTTATACTTGAACTTACAGCAGGACCAAGCGTTTTCCGCCTCACCTAACATCTAAAATTAGGCGTTTAGCAGGAATTTTTTTATCGCAAGCCCCCTAGACTCAGTGGGGCTGAGCTTCCGGAGTTACTCCACTGACCCCCCACCCCGAACTACGTTGGATTGAAATTCTAGCGTTTTATCTACTCAATTAGGGTGGCTCAAACTCGTATAGATTGATGATAGAGCTGAATGAAAGAAGCTTTTGAGACTAATGAATTCTCATGCATTCTTGAATTCAGAGGGATTGCATCCAATCAAGGTGGGTGCTGAACATGGATCAGTATAAAAATCAGTTCCCTGGAGACGAAGCCTCACAACCACAACTTAAGATGAAGTCGGGATTACGGCATGGAACTTCGGACGGAGAAAAGCAACTTATTTTTTTCCCCTGCGTTTAAGTTGATAATCCAGGTATCAGAGTTTTTGTTCCGCTTGACGAGATAGGGAATTATTGACAGGGGGTTTCTTCTTTGAAACCATTCAATAATCATCTGTTGCTGTTGTACAATTAAGGAATAAAATCAGTTGTTATTCAGTCTCTGACCTGTTAAGACCTATTTATTCTTTTAAAAGGATTAAATCCCGGTTTTTGAACAAGTGTGAATAAAAAGAATTATTTTTGGAGTTAATTAGAGACTAAACTTCGTTTTATCCTAAACCCAAGAATGACTAGGAGAGTGTGCTCCGAATGTCGTTGCAGGGCACTTTAAACTGTTTGATATGCACTGACTGTGGATCATGCTTGCACGAACAATGTGCTAGAATTGAACGTTTCCAATGGACTAAAAGTTGACTAAGCCTAGATTGTTCTGCGAAATAGGATAGTTTAAACGAGGATAGTCCAAAAAAGATAATTTTGCTAATACTTGTTCCAGTCAACCCCAGCATCTCCCAATTACTCCCCCACGTCGTCTATCGGGCAATGACCTGGCGAACATAGTGATGGAAGTTCGATCATCCCCTCTAGCTCCAAACCTTCCAAGTAATAATGACCATCTCGAAGTCAACAAGTCTAATGGCTCCTGCCAGACTGAAACTACTACTTGTGGCACTTGTTGTTCTAATCCCCTATCGGACTTATCACTCCTTTCCCTTATAGCAATGAGATATAAATTAGAATTAATAAGCAAGGAAATATCTACAATCATAGACCTTAGGTCGCGTCTAAATGAGACCCCTCCAAAGTCGTCTGATGTTAATGAGGATCAAAATCAGGAAATTATCATTAATAAATCCCACCCGGATAAATATTCAATTGTTTCCTGGAATAAAGAGGTGATGAAAGAAACTTGTATTTTTCAACAGTTCCTTGGTGATAACATAATTAAGAGTTCATCTGACCTGAACACGAAGTCGAATGCTAATGAATGCGAACTAAAGGTCAAGACAATTAAGATAAGCGGTCATGAATTGACTACACATAAGGGTGTATGCAAATTTGCCTGGAATGATATTTGCAAAAAGGCAAAATATGTAAATATCTGCATGTTTGCAAGAGTTTTAATGTTGAGGGTGAGTTTAAGGTTTCTGACTGCCAACTATTACACCAGAAAGTTTGTATTAAGTTTGGAAGTGGTCGTTGTTTTGGTTGTGACCGGATTCATTTGAATCATGGCTATGACGCATTCAAAACACTTTTTAATAATACCGGAAAGAGTTATCATCAACTGTCAAACTCTCTCCCGTGTATTATCACTATGAATATTGATCAGCCAAAAAACGAAGTTCGCCACGCCATCCCTCAAAAGCAACATGAGTCTGAATTATCAACGGCACCGAACAAACACATTCAGATGACCTCCATGTCATGTTCCCGCTCCCTCTCATTTCAATTGACGAATCAGTCCATCTCCTCAGTCCCGTTATTTGCATCAAATGAACCCAAGAACCTACAACAAGTATCCAATAGCAAATCAAGAAAACCTGGTATGATACATTGCTCCTCCTCCTACACATTTCTCAGACTCCTTCTAGCGAATGTAAGGTCACTGGTAAATAAAATGGATGAACTTCAAATTAGTCTTGACAAAAAACAGATTGATATTGCTTGCCTTACCGAACCATGGTCTGCAACTGAAGACTTTTGCTCCATTCCAAATTATGACTCCCATTTTAAGCCCAGAATAGACAAAGATGGTATCTTTCTATCTCATGGTGGAGGAGTGGCATTTTTTTTGTCGGTCTACCCTTCCAAATCGGATTCTTTCATTATCTTAAATAGGGAACAACTATAAAACTGAAGTTCTATGGCTCTGGACCAGACCCAAAATCCTCTCAAAAGAAGTATCTTGCTTGATTTTTTGTATTATTTATTACCCTCCTCGTAGTGGAATTAAGAAGGAGCTGACGGCATATCTGCAACTTTATACTGACAGAATTCGCTACAAGTATCCTTATGTTGCAATTACATTATGCGGTGATTTTAATGAGTTAGACCAAAAGTGGCTTAGCTCTGCTCTTAGCTTTGATCAAGTGGTCAAGTCGCCTACACGCGGTGGTAAAACCCTAGACTTAATTTTTACCAACATTGAAGATTACTACTGTGTCCCCAAAATAGCCCCTCCATTAGGGGCAAGTGACCATCTATGCATCTTTTGGACCCCTTTATCTTTTTTCCCCCCTAAACGACTAATCAGTTATTCTTATAGACCCATTACTGACAAGAAGGTCGCCCATTTCAACTTAAAACTTAGTTCCAAATCTTGGGCCAATATCCTATGTCTTACCAATGGTAATGAATTGGCTTCTAAGTTTTCAGCGGAACTTTTCTAGTTATATCGTGACACCTTTCCAGGAAAAATGTTACTCGCAAATCTAACTGCAAACCGTGGATAAATAAAAAACATTTGTGCCTAATAAATGAACGTGATAAACTCTTTAAGGAAGGATTTTTCCAAGAATCTTGAAAACTGAGAAACATCGTTGTTAGCGAAATCCGTAAAGCAAGACGAGCATGGTGCGCACGTGCTCAATAAGTTATTGTATTCGGACCCTAAGAAATTCCACAAAAGTGTCCAAGATCTCATGGGAAATGTCTCTTCAAAGTTTTTCTTACTGGACGGTGATGGTGATCCAGTGGGTGCGAATGTCATAAATAATCATCTTGCTTCAGTTTGTGAAATTCACCCGCCAATCCAACATATGCCGGCCAACATTGCAGTGACTGACATTCCTGTGATTTAAATTCATCAGACTCAACTTAAACTCGAAACTCTTGACACAAATAAGTCACTATACCCAGGTGATATCCCTACCAAATTGATTGTGGAATGTGCCCAGTATTTAAGTGTACCTCTAACTGCTATTTTTAACCAATGTTTTGTAGATAGTATTTTTCCAGTGTGTTTTAAACGAGCTATTATATCTCCTATACCGAAAACTAAAACCCCAAAAGTTCCCTCTGACTTAAGACCAATATCTGAAACCTCTATTTTCTCTAAAATCTTTGAAAGTTTTATTTACAATTTCCTTTTTGACGATATTCATGATAAAATCAACCCAAATCAGTTTGGCTTTAGGCCGAATCATAGCACGACGCATTCCTTAATTTATATACTTGACACTATTTTCAAACATCTTGAGTTGAATAGTTCCTACGTTGAAGCTGTTTTTCCTGATATTAGCAAAGCCTTCGACGATTTGGATTATCAGACAGTTATAGATAATGCAAGGCTTTATGTGCAAGAGATTTTGTTTTACGTATGTTAGCTAGTTTTTTGTCTGGCCTCGAGCAATGTGTAGTCCTCGCTAACGGGGATTCTTCAGGTTTTTCCTCGATTTCCTGCGGAGCACCTCAAGGGACTAAGTTAGGTCCTTTATCATTTTTAATTGTTTTTAATAATATTTTACCAAGTTTTGGCAACTCTTTTAAATTTGCAGATGATTTGACATTACTGAACCTTTGTCAAACATCTAATACTTTGTATGTTACACTCGACTCACTCATTAACAATTTAAAGAATGATCTTTCCCTACAGATGGATCTTTTGAAAATTGAAAAGTGGTCTGATGCATGGATGATCAACTTCAATGCATCGAAAACAAAGGAGCTTCTAATTACCCGATCAAAGGTGCCACGTGAACACCCCAGTTTCATCTTCAAAAATGAAGCTATAAAGAGAGTTGACGAGCTTCGTCTACTGGGGATTCATTTCTCCACCGATCTCTCTTCGAACAACCACCTCGATCGGGTGAGAACCTCCTGCGCAAGAAAGCTGGGAGTTGCTCTTCGCTGCAAAAACCTTCTTCCATCAAGCTCGATCATCCCACTCTACAAGTCTTGTATCAGACCCATAGCTGAATATGGATGCCCGCTATTTGCTGGTGCTCCGAAAACGCTGTTGGCACCACTTCAGAAGATCCAGAATTGGGCAAATAGGGCGAGCTGCGCCTCTACACAAGAATTGCTCCAGCCTCTAAATGAAAGGTTTGATGTAGCGTCGACGGCTGTTTTCTACAAGTACATGAATTCGCCTCCCTCATACGAGCTCTCTCGAATTGTGCCCCCCTTTGTCCAGCCGACAAGGCAGACACGAAGGCACACAGCTCGGTCCAATTATCTAAAGGAGGATACGCTGAAAACCGAGTACTTGAGGAACAGCTTCATCCGGTGTTGCACTTCTATCTGGAACGATCTTCCTGGGGATATTATCCCTGCAAATCCCTCTGTTGACACCTTCAAAAGAAGGTTCAATAGACATTTAAAACCTCGAGGCCATTGAAAGAGGTAAATGAATAGCGGTATATCAGATACTTTGAAGTACCTGGCGCCGTGAATATTGGAATAAAAAAAAATAAATGTTAAACTCAACTTAGCATACCCAATCTAACCCAAAAGCAGTTTCATGCTATTTTCTTTTTTTAAAAATATACCCCCTATCAATAATTACCTTTGCATACCAAATTTAAATACGATTAAACTGCTTGGTGTGCAGTTGGACAACGAGTTTAAATGGAACTCCCACATTTTCCACTTATTTAAATCTGGTAGTTTTCTCCTTAAATCTTTCTCCCTTCTCAAACGGTTCTCCATATCAATCCAAAACCTTAAAATAATCTATTGTTCTTATATAAGAACATGTCTGGAATATGCTTGCCCTGTCTGGCACCCTGGGTTGACCAAAGACCAATGTTGTAAAATTGAAAGTATTCAAGAAAGAGCAATAAAAATTATACTGTGGACGGCCTATACTTCATACGATGAAGGTTTGGCTAGACTTGAACTTACCACATTGGAATCACGGCGTCACATCCTCACCATGAGCTTTGGTCACAAGTGCCTTAGTTCTGACTATCATCGACGTTTTCTCCCTCCCTTTAAAGAAAATTCCCCAATCCTTCCTAATACAAGACTCAATGCTCGTAGAGCTCCCAATACCCAACTGGACCTGTGTCCCCAAGTGTTGACCATGAGGTACAAAAACTCTTTTGTCCCTATTTTGTTTCCCATTTTAATAATTGATATAACTTTTGTTTTATGTTTATCCCCTAACATCTGTTTTATTATTAATTTAATTTTTTGTTTTATGTTTATCCCCTAACATTTGTTTTATTATTGTAATTCTGACGTGCTTATGCTAGCTTTTGTGCTATTTTAGCCAAAAAATAATATTCTATTCTAAATGAAACCCAAAACGAACAGAAATTAAATAAACAATCATAGCAAACAAACATACAATTGATACTAACATAAATAAATACATAAATCTTAAAACGAGTGAAATTTAAATTCAATATGCAAATCAAGCTTAAAATGAACAAAAATCACTGCAAACAAGTTTGGGTTTTGCTTCCTTTTCTCACTGTAAAATCCTAAAACCTACTGCGTCCTTGGTGTTTTACTGAAAACTATATGTGTATTGAATAGTCTTGGAAAGTACAAGTAAAATCAAGCCGAATATTTGATATATAATGATATCAATTGTTGAAAGATAGTCAGTTCAAGATTTTTTTTCGCTGTAATTTTATTTTCATTTTCAATGCTGTAATAACTGGAAAAGAAAATATTTGTAATATAATTCATGTTTGGTGAAGCGCCAGTGACGGAGTAGGCTTTAGACTTTTCCAGCTAAGGAAGGAGGCAGTATCCAAACTCATTTGTGGTAAAACTATATTTATCTTGAACACTCTTCGAAAGAAATAATAAAACTAAACTGAATATTTGATATATATAATCATATTAATTGCTGAAAGCTCATCACTTCAAAATTTAATTCTACTCTAATTTTTGTTTATGTTTATGCTCAATGATGTAATAAGCACAAAAGAAAAAATTTGTAATATAATTGTCTTTCGTAAAGCGAAAAAAATGCTCTTTATTGTTTGTTTATTTCTACTTTCCAAGACTGTTGAAGACACATATAGTTTTCAGTAAAGCGCCAATAGCGCAGTAGGTTTTAGACTCTTACAGTGATAGAAGAAGGCAAAACCCAAACTCTTGTTTGCAGTGATTTTTGTGCGTTTCGAGCTTGATTTGCATATTCAATTTAAGTTTCAGTCGTTCTAAGATTTATTTATTTATTTATATTGCTACCTATTGTATGTTTCTTTGTTATGATTGTTTATTTAATTTTTGTTCGTTTTGGGTTTAATTTATTCTTTAACAGTAATTTCTTGTAATTTATTCATTTATATTAGTGCTTGTTGTATGTTTTTGCTATGATTGTTTATTTGTGGGGGAGGGGGAGCTTGTTGCCCTCTGATCTCTTTTGACTCTTTAAAAAGTGAATTAGAACTTCCAGTTTCCAATCAAATGAGCCCTCTCTGAAGTTTATACGAGCATCCCTTGTATAAGAACCATATATAACCCAGGGACATAACTTACAACACCTGCCCCCGGGCCCTGGCGGGCTGTGTCGATCCCGGAGTTTTTGTTATATGATGTTTGAACTATTTAACAAAATGGCTATCTCAAAATTTTATCGGATGGGCTTGGGGAAAAAAGAGCTTGGAGGGGGGGGGGAGCTATTGGTTGAAAATGGTCTGAAATTACCTTACATAGCCAAATTAATCCTGATAACCCAAGAAAGCTCCATCAAAGATATTTCTAAGGGGCTGACAACTGCAGTAAATACTCTGTTTTATACCCCATTTCCAATTCTGCCACTTCTAATTCTTTATAGTCTAAATTCGTTGTTTACGTCCATTGACGTTAGACCAGGAAAAGGAATAGTATCCTCAAGGAGGTTGTTCTACTTCTGTGCCCACTTGTTCCAGTGGCGGATCTATGGGGGGGCGAGTGGAGCCCCCCTAACGTAGTCTAAAGTAGTGTAGTTTCCTTAATTAAGGAAAGTTTGCGTTAATTAAACTTGCTCCTAACGCAAGTTTATCGGATCCACATATTTTGCGCCCCCTCCTAAAAAAAATCCTGGATCCGCCCCTGACTTGTTCCCTAAAAAAATATTATCATCAAGTCTTTCCTTAGATGGGGTGCAGTCTGATAACAAATCTTTCGAGCAAGCAAGAAAAGAAAGAAAAGAAATTTGACTATAAAAATCTTACGAGTAGAAAAAAATTAATCGAAATCAATACCAGCTGTTCCATCCTATTTCCAAATACTGGATGAGCCATTGATTCGAAAAAAATGGGAAAACATGGCAACGCGTGCATGCGAGGCCTTTGCTCAATGGGCTATTTAAATTATTTTAGGCACTTGCCCCAGAGGCAGGACTCATTATGCCAACAAAAAGAATCTTTTTAAAAAGACTTGACCATTTTTATTTAACTGTTTATCTTGAAACTTGGTCCGATGTCATATGGGGTTATATTCGTGCCCGGGGTAGGGCCCTAGTTCTTCAGTGGCACTTGTTAAAAGTTTATCATGAAGATTTCAAAAACGAATTGAATATAGTTTAACTACATGTACATACCATGTTTTCATAACAAATATATATTACCACGTACATACATATAGTATATATGTATACATACATACATACGTACATATAGTATATAGTATATATGTATATATCCTATAAAATATACTTATATACGATGAACCTTTCGAGGGAATATATAAACTCAGGCTAAGGAGCCTTTGGAGAATAGTATTGTGTTTTTATTGTATGTGTATATAATCATGAATGTATCTCATCTTATAACAAACTTAACTTTTCGACTACAAAGGAATACAGTGCGTTAATATATGTTTCCATACTGTTAGTGCTTGACTCGAGCAACTGGATACCTTTCAAATGTTCTGGAGTTGCTACCAGTGTTACCAACAGCTCAAAACAAAATGTACCACAAATTGCATGAAAAATGTACCAAAGACAACAAAATTGTACCATATCCCAAATTTTCTTCCGCGTCTTACGCTTCGCGTAACACGCGGATCGTCGGCGACATAAAGTACTATCTATGAAAATATTGCATAAGACATTTTCATTCACTTTCTCTTCTAATACAGTACATTACTCCTGACAGTACCTGAAGAAATTGTTTGGAGTAACATATATTACTACAGAAACATTTTACTACAGGCCAACAAAAGTCGTTTCGGCCATTTACGACCATTTATGGTACCGCTTGAAATTGATCCCAAAATGACGATTTTAATACAAATCAGGGGCTAAAATTGCATTTTAACCTTGTATTCTTACAATATATTGCCGAAAAGCAGTTGCTAAGACATGATTTTCCATTTAATAGTTTCCATAAAATCCCCTTTTTCCCTTTTATGAAGATTTCGATAGAGGGTAGGATCGTTCCTGTAGCCCTCCCAGGGGTGCCACCCTGGCCTGGAAAAATTTACTAAATCGCATATGTTTTTACTAAATGGTCAAAAAAATTTTTGGCGCGTGCGGCTACCACCGCACGCGCATCATCAAGCATCGATTTTTATTATAGGAGGATAATCATTACGATTTACTCAATCTTTTTTTCCTTTTTTCTTGTTTTTTTTTCTCTTTTCCTTTTTTCTTTCGTTTTCATAGTATAATTGAAAATTCCGGAAACCTATAAGTTCAAAAATCCTTTTTTTTGGACTGTTTGGATGTACTACTGGATAGGCGTCATATTCCAGGTGCGGTGTATCCAAGACGTCAAACAATAGTCTGGAATCTTGGATTCTGGAAATCCTGCTGATGAAGCCCGGCTTTAAATTTATCAAGAATCTTCAGGTCATAAAATTCAAATATATTGAAAAATTAAAAAGCAATCAACGAAGAAAAACAGCTACAGTTCATATTCATGAAGCAATTCAGGCGATGGAGCGCTTAGAATCTGAGGTGTGTTTGAAAGTGACGGCTTTTGAAATTTGTCCCCCAGTTTCTGTTTTAAAGTTTGTCTTTAAATAAGGGATAAGCTGCTTACAAAGAATTCTTGCAAATTTTAAAACAATTATTATGAGACTTTGTGAACTGATTTTTTCTGGATTCTCTCTCGTTCGTATTCAAGGGAATCAAAAACCAATACAATCTATGTTACTTCAAAACGGAAATGACGCAATCGGCTACCGGTTTAGTTGTAAAATTATGTAAATTAAAACGTGCACCT
>JAQQPU010001718.1:49778-77193 GCA_029168905.1 Artemia sp. Kazakhstan ARC1039 | reverse complement strand
TTCATTTTTCGATAATCAGGCAATTTTCTCAAACTCATAGCTTTTGACTGGCAACACTAAAGTTAATGAATCCTAAATCTTTTGGAAACAGCCTCTATTTTCCGTCCGTTTTTAAGTTTTGATGTTGCTCCTTACTTTCAGTTGAAGAAACTTTTTTATAATTTAATTTCTGATCGCGGAGGGCTGGGCACGGTTGAAGTTGTTTTCACGTAAAAATACCCTCCACCTCTTCGATGGAAAATTCCCCCCTCAAGACAATCCCATTCCTGTCGACTTTTGGAAGGTGTTTCTTCATTTTTCGATAATCAGGCAAT
Organism: Artemia sp. Kazakhstan ARC1039; assembly: GCA_029168905.1. Taxonomy (NCBI): domain Eukaryota; kingdom Metazoa; phylum Arthropoda; class Branchiopoda; order Anostraca; family Artemiidae; genus Artemia; species Artemia sp. Kazakhstan ARC1039. The sequence goes on along the minus strand of JAQQPU010001718.1, from coordinate 76,879 downwards.
TTTCTCAAACTCATAGCTTTTGACTGGCAACACTAAAGTTAATGAATCCTAAATCTTTTTGAAACAGCCTCTATTTTCTGTCCGTTTTTAAGTTTTGATGTTGCTCCTTACTTTCAGTTGAAGAAACTTTTTTTATAATTTAATTTCTAATCGCGGGGGTTCTGTGGTGCCTATTAGCACACTACTCCCAGCCTAGGTAAATTTGGTGTCGGAAAAGAAAACAGTAATGGGTACAGACTGTTGCAATTTTGTAGGTATAACAATGTAGTTATAACCAATACGATGTTTGGTCATAAAATGGCTCCTAAGTTAACATGGTATTCACGTGATGGTAAGACAGCAAACCTTATTGATTATGTTATAGTAAACCGAAGACTGACAGGATCAATACAAGATACTAGGGTATATAGGAGTGCTGTTATTGATGTTAAAAGTAAAGATCACCATATAGTAGTCCCAAGGGTTAATTTAAAGCTGAAATATCGGAAGGTTAACTACCTCCCGGGAAATTATGATGTGGGTAGACTCCAGGATGAGAATTTGAGAGAAACTTTCCAGGAACAGTTGAATACTAAACTTGAGAGTTTAAAATTTGATAATGTGGAAGATGGTTGGAATAATTTTAAAAAAATAATTTGTGAAGTTGCTGAAGGTGTTTTAGGGAAGAAAGCTAGAACTGCAGCTAAGAATATTAGTGAAAAAGCTTTATGTTTAATAGAAACGAGAAAGGACTTGTACAAGAATTATCTGAGTGATAGATAATATGAAAACAGAAGAAACGTAAAGAGAGTGGAGAAAGCATTAAAATATGAAGTAAGGAGGTGAGAAGTGGAGGCCATGGATAAAATTGCCGAGGATCTGGAAGATGCAGCTAGACGGCATAATAGTAAAATATTGTACTGGCACGTTAACAAACTGAGAGGGAGTAGTCAATCCGGACTTGTCCCAGTTAAAGATAGGAATGGGGTCGCAATTAGCGATAAGGAAAAAACTAAAGAGAGATGGGCCGAACACTTTGAGAACTTGCTTAACCGAGATAGAGTTGCAGGAAAAAATATAGAGGAAAATGAAAAAGTTGGTGATACTTTGGATGTGAAGGAAGATTTGTTTTGTGAGGAGGAATTAGCAACAGTACTAAAAGGATTAAAGAATAATAAGGCTCCAGGTGCTGATAGGATGGTAAATGAGTTTCTTAAATATGGTGGCACTGAGGTTAGAAATAAGTTACTGAAGATTATGAATATGATTTTTGAAAAAGGGGAAGTACCTAACGATTTTAGAAAAACCTTAATTAAGCCACTTTATAAGAAAGGTGATAAAAGTGAGTGTGGTAATTATAAAGGCATTAATCTGGTCTCTGTAGGTAGTAAATTACTTAGTAATATGATACTTTTTAGACTGAGAGATGCCGTAGACAAAGTTTTAAGAGAAGAGCAGTGCGGTTTTAGAAAAGGTAGAGGATGTGTCGACCAAATTTTCACTCTTAGTCTAATAATTGCGAAGTGCCTGAGTTTTCAAACACCTTTGGTCCTCAGTTTTATAGATTACGAGCAAGCGTTCGATTCTGTTGATAGAAGAGCTTTAGTAAAGGTTTTATCCTTGTATGGTATACCAGACAAATACATTAAGGCGATTAGTGCTATGTACGAGAATAACACTGCTGCGGTTAAGGTAGGAAATGAGGTTAGCAGCTAGTTCTGTATTAAATCAGGAGTTAAGCAGGGCTGTGTTCTATCCCCCTTTATATGGATTATTTTGATGGACTTTGTTTTAAGGAGCACAGGAAAAGCAATGGGAGACCACGGAAACAAATGGGGAGGAAAAAGTCTCCTGGACTTGGATTATGCTGATGATTTAAGCATCCTAGATGAAAGAGTGAGCAAAATGAATGAAGTTTTAGAGGTTTTGCGAGTTCAGGGTGCTTGAATTGGTTTGAAAATTAATGTTAGGAAGACTAAGTCACTAAGGCTAGGAATAAGTGAAGATGAAAAGGTGACGTTGGATAATGATAAGATTGATCAGGTGGGCAGCTTCACTTACCTTGGTAGTATTATTAATAAAGATGGTGGGAGCAGTGAAGATGTTAAAAATAGAATAGCCAAGGCTCAGGGTGTTTTTTCACTGTTAAAAAAAGTCTGGAAGAATAGGAAGATAAGTCTGCTAGCCAAGATTAGAATATTAGAAGCTACAGTGATGACAGTGGTCAAATATGGCTCTGAAGCATGGACGCTCCGAAAAGCGGATGAAGATTTGCTAGATGTTTTCCAGAGAAATTGCTTAAGGATTGTTCTCGGTACCCGGCTGACTGACCGTATTTCAAACAATAGGCTGTACGAAAGGTGTGGTTCAATACCGCTCTCTAGGGCTATAATTAAAGAAAGGTTGAGGTGGTTAGGGCACGTTGTGCGGATGAAGGATGACAGACTGCCGAAGATTGTTCTTTTCGGCCAACCATCTAGGGCTAAACGGAAAGCAGGTCACCCCCGTTTGGGGTGGGAGGACGTCATAAAGAAAGATTTAAAGGAAATGGGAACTTCGTGGGCGGGTGTAAAAAGGGAGGCTTTGAATAGATTGGGGTGGAGGAGGATCGTGCGTAGCTGTGTTGGCCTCAGGCGGCTTGGTGCTGCGGTGAGTTATTAGTAGTAGTAGTAGTAGTAGCCATAACACAGTGCATTTTGATTTAATCTTAAGGCAACATTTACTTTTTAAACATAATGGGAAAATGGAAGGGTGGGCGTGGGAGGGGGATTAGTTGCCCTCCTATCACTTTCGATTATTAAAAAGGGCATCAGCCCTTTCTATTTTCAATCGAATGAGCCCTTTTCGGAATTCCTACGACAACTCTTTCGATACGAAGTGCCCTAGACTAAACAACAACAACAACAACAAAAATAATGCATTATATCCACATTGATCTTTACTATAAAAATGTCAAGCATTCCAATCACTTTGGACTATTAAAAAGGGCACCAGGCCTTTCGATTTCCAATCGAAGGAGCCCTTTTTGAGTTTCTACGATAACGCTTTCTAAAAACACCTTATATGCCCCCAGGGCATGAATTACAACCTTTAACCTAAGGGCTGTTAGGATGGTTGTCATCCCCTAAGACCTAATTTCCAGAGGTTTCAACTACGTTAAACAAAATGGGTATCTAAACATTTTGATTGGATGTGTTTGGCCAAATGGTGGGCGTGAGAGGGGCGTTAGTCGCTCTCCAATCACTTTCAACTATTAAAAAAGGTACTAGCCCTTTCAATTTCCAATCAAATGAGCCCTTTTGAAGTTTCTACGACAAGTTTCTACGACGGGTTAATTACTTTCTACTCACTTTCGACTATTAAAAAGGGCAATTTCAATTTCCAATCAAATGAGCCCCTTTTGAAATTTCTACAACAACTTTCTATATAAACCTTGTATGCCCTCAAGGCATAACTTACAACCCTTACACTGAGGGCTTTGAGGGGGTTATCATCTTAAAAGGCCTAATTTCCAGAACTTGAATGAGCCCTTTTTGAAGTTTCTACAACATCGCTTTTAATAAAAACCTTGTACGCCCCCAGGGCATAACTTACAAACCTTGCCCTGAGGGCTATGGAGGGAGGGGTTGTCATCGTTAAAGACCTAATTTCCAAAACTCTCAACTACGTTGAATAAAATGGCTATCTAAAAATTTTGATTGGATGTGTTTGGGGAAAAGGTGGGTGTGAGAGGGGGGTTAGTTGCCCTCAAATCACTTTCGACTATTAAAAAGGGCACTAGTCCTTTGAATTTCCAATCGAATGAGCCCTTTTTCCAGTTTCCAAGACAAAGATTTTAATAAAAACCTTAAATGCGCCCCCAGGGCATAACTCATAACCCTTGCCCTGAAGACTGTGGGAGGAGTGTCCTGCTCAAAGGTATAATTTTCCGAACTTTAAACTGCGTGGAACAAAATGGCTATCTCAAAATTTTGATTGGATGTGTTTGTTTAATGGTGGGCGAGGCAGGGGTGCTAGGTGCCTTCAGATTACTTTCGACTATTAAAAAGGGCACTAGCCATTTTAATTTCCAATCGAATGAGCCCTTTTTGAAGTTTCTACGACAAAGCACTCTATAAAAACCTTATATGCCCCCATGGCATGACTTAGAACCCTTGCCCTGAGAGCCGTGGGAGGTTGCCATCCTCAAAGACCTAAATTCCAGAACTTAAAACTACGTTGAACAAAATGGCTATCTCAAAATTTTGATTGGATGTGTTTGGAGAAAAGGTGGGCATGAGAGGGGTGTTAGTTGCCCTCCAATCACTTTCGACTATTAAAAAGGGCACTAGCCCTTTGAATTTCCAATCAAATGAGCCTTTTTTGAAGTTTCTACGACAACACTTTCTATAAAAACCATATATGCCCCCAGGGTATAACGCCCTGAGGGTTGTGGGGGAGTGTCCTCCTCAAAAACATAATTTCTATCTTGAAATCAACTACGCTGAACAAAATGGCTATCTCAAAAGTTTGATTTGATGTGTTTAGGGAAATGATGGGCGTGGAAGGGGTGTTACTTGCCTTCCAATCACTTTCGACTATTAAAAAGAGCACAAGCCACTTCAATTTCCAATTGAATGAACCCTTTTCGAAGTTTCTACGACAACTTCTTCGATGCGAAGTGCCCTGGTGTAATAATACATTGTACCAACATCGTTCCTATATGCCCCCAGGGCATAACTTAAAACCCTTGCCCTGAGGGTTGTGGGGGAGTGTGCTTCTCAAAAACACATTTTCTATCTGGAAATCAATTACGCTGAACAAAATAGCTATCTCAAAATTTTGATTGGATGTGTTTGGGGAAATGGTGGGCGTGGAAGGGGTGTTAGTTGCCTTCCAATCACTTTCAACTATTAAAAAGGGCACTAGCCACTCCAATTTCCAATCGAATGAGCCCTTTCTGAAGTTTCTATGACAACTCCTTCGATACGAAGTGCCCTGGTATGGAAAAAAATAAATAAATAATATATTGTGCCAACATCGTTCTTTATTTAGGCACCGCGATTGCGCTGCCTATAAAATAAAGGCAATTTCAATTTCCAATCAAAGGAGCCCTTTTTGAGATTTCCAAAACAACTTTCTATATAAACATTATATGCCCCCAGGGCATAACTTACAACCCTATTTAAATTATCGATTTTTCCATGTGATCTTCGTAATTTATTGTTGCATATTTATTGACTCCAATTTTCACTTAAACAATTAAGTCTTCCTTAGGGATGTCTGAGATCCGACTAAGATGAATATTCAATATTTGAATTTTTAAATCCATTTTATGCAGAAAGTTTCCCGAACGACGGACCTGAAAAATACCCCATACTAATAGCTTCTGTATAAATTTTCAATGCATTAAACATGGGAAAACCAATTTTGCCTATTAATCCTTCGAAATGGATCACTTTTATACTCATCTTCCGTTAAGTTCATTAGAACTGTTTCAGAAAAAAACAGCAGTACATAGAAACTAAGATACAGCAAAATCGGCCAAAATTATCTTAAAGAGCATCTTAGGTAAAAGTGATGGTACTAAAATTAGCCGATTTGCAATATTCAGGAGCGGCTAAGGGTGTTAAGTTAAAACCTACAGGTAACTTTGAACTAAATCAAAAGACACTATGCGCATCTAGATTGTCAAAATGGCAAATATGCAATGCGTCGAAGGTTATTAAATTGAAACCTTCAGGGAATGTCGAGCGAGATGTCGAAACAAATCATGTTTACGCAAGTTGGGGTAGGGGTGCATCTCCAGTATATCATGAAAGGCTAGAGGTATTAAGATATTTTCTGGGAATGTTAAGGGAGATTGTTAGTAACGATGGTGGATTCAGTGAAGATGTGAGATTGCTAATCAAATAAAAGAATATCATATAATACGTATATGAATATTAATTAAGGGCAGTGAGTTGAAACCTTCAGGGAACTTCGAACAAAATAATATCAGTCAAGGATATAGCTTTTGCATCAGAAGAAATTTTTAATTCAGTAATTACATTAAAAGACGATCATTGGAATAACAAATCATTGTATACATTCGATTTAGTTATCTACTTGATTGTTTGAAGTTCATCTCTTTCTATTTCAAGGAATCCGGGTTGCAGCGGTAGCTAGCAACCTAGTAAGAGACGATCACGTCCAATGTTAAGAAATATAAAAACCCATTACATGAAAAGACGATCATTGTAATACCAAACCATTGCATACATTGGACTTAGTTAGCTACTTGATTGTTTGAGGTTAGTCTCTTACTATTTCAGAGAGGAAAAAGCCGTAGCTTTTTCCGGTTTGTAATCATAGTTCGTGGTAACAAACTGCATACTAAGAGCAACTCGTCTCAATAGCAACCGAAATTAAACAGTTCGTGGTAACAAAAGGTACAGTTACATGAAAAGACGATCATTGGAATAACAAACCATTGCATACATTGGACCTAGTTAGCTACTTGATTGTCTGAGGTTTGTCTCTTACTATTTCAGAGAAGAAAAAGTCGTAGCTTTTTCCTGTTTGTAATCATATAGCATAGAACGAACCCAGTTGTAACTGACGTCATTACATAAAAGCTCGATATAGTCAATTAAACCTGTTCAAACAGTTTGTGGCAGCAAACTGTATAGTAAAAGAGACTCGTCTCAATAGCAACCGAAACTCTAAAAAACGATAAAACACGTATCCGTGATCTTTCTTCTGGTAAAAAATACAACATTCTACATTTTAGCAGATAGGAGCTTGAAACCTCTACAGTAAGATTCTCTGATATGCTAAATCTGATGGTGTGATTTTCATTATGATTCTATGACTTTTAGCGGGTGTTTCCCCCTTTTTCGAAAATAAGGCAAATTTTCTCAGAATCGTAACTATTGATGGGTTAGACTAAACTTGATGAAACTTATTTATTTAACATCAGCATAAAAATTCAATTCTTTTGATGTATCTATTGATATTAAAATTACGTTTTTTAGAGTTTCGGTTACTATTGAGACGAGTCACTCTTACTATACAGTTCGTTACCACGAACTGTTTGAAAAATGAGATGAACTATATCAGTCTGTTATGTAAATTTTTGACCAAACATATTTTTCAACTTTTGGTTCTTGATCTGACTCTATTTTTAGGAGTTATGGGTTATTATATTTCTTAACATAGGACGTGATCGTCTCTTACTAGGTTACTAGCTACCGCTGCAACCCAAATTTACTATAATTATTTAACAATATCATATTTTTAATTTTACAACTTTAAATAATGACGTCGTGGGGCAAGTGGCAAGCAGGATTGGCTGTTAACCCAAAGGTTGGTGGTTCAAGCCGACCTTTTATTTTGTAATTCAGCTATCAATAAAACCGTGATACTGATGATTCTTACAAATTTGCCACTTATAGTATCGATCCTTTATGTATTATCATTACCTCAGATGTATTTTGTTTTAGCTTCACTTAATCCTTTTTTGATCAAAAGGTAAAATAGGAAAATCCATCATCATTTTTGCTTTAATTGTGTTTTTATATAATTCAGAAACAACCATGCATGTTCCATTGCACATATCCTCTAAAAATCTTATTCGCTATTTTTACAGCCTGAATGCATAGGGTCTTTTGATTGAGTTCAAAGTTCCCTGAAGGTTTCAACATAATACCCTTGAGTGATATTCGCGTACGTATTATATGATAATTCTTTTATTGCCCTTGCTAATGTTCATTTCTATTCCTTATCTGGTAAATTCTGATTTTCTTATATATATTTTATCTTATATGTACTTCATTACTCAAATATGACATCACCCTAGAGAAGCAACATTTCACAAGATACTTGTGTAGTGTTATCTTGTTAAAAGATCTGTGTTTTACATCATCACGTATATGATGATTCAGTTTTTTTGAAAACCACATTTTATTTTAATATTTTGGTTACTATGAGGTGGAGTTCGGTCTTTACTATAAACAAAAATGACATCGTACCTCAGAGAAGCAACGTTGCAAAAGATACTAGTGTTATAATATCTTATTGAAAGATATGTTTGTTGCACCATCATGTATATAATTATTTAGTTTTTGTCAAAAATTACATTTTATTTTAATTTTTTGGTTACTATACAGTTTGGTCTTTACTATAATTCAAACCTCCATCCCACTGAAAAATTCTCAAATCTTGGTAAATACTCTAGTAACACTAATCGCTTAAATAAATGTCAGTTACTAGTTTTTTGCTCTTTACGCAATTTGATGTCTTTTCATACTGTGGTGTTTTCAAAGATAGTTGATAATAAAAGCTAGTCCGATTTTTAACAACAATATAATATTAAGCTTCAAAATTTTGGTTTTCTTTCTTAAGGTGTTTGAATCGTTGTTATCCCTTGTCAAAATAGAGGATCATCATTTGTGATAATTAAGTATAATAAGTTTAAACATTATTATAAAATAGAAATCCAACACACTATCTACTGCGCAATACAAGCTTTCATGAGCCCAATTTTAAAATAGTTTATGTTATACTTAAATATAATAAAGAACAAACAAAAGCCCATAGTAACTAAAATATTAATTAATAGTAGTAGTCTTAACTTTAGTGGCAGTATTATCATTGGGACTCTTTTTTAGGGTCTGTTGCCATATTTGACTTACTTAGCTGCTTGATACTCTGAGGTTTGTCTCTTACTGTTCATAAATAGCTACCGCTGCAACCCGGATACTGTGAAATTACAAACAGAAAAAGCCTATGGCTTTTTCTTAATTGGAATAGTAAGAGACGACCTGGCTACAACCTACGATTATGACGTCATTGATCAATCTTTAACATGAAATATGGAGTTTGTCGTAAATAATTGATTGTATTTTAAAAATAATTTTTTTTCAATTACAAAAGGTTTTAGCAACATCAATTTCCTTTCAAATGAGTCATTCAACAGCTCTCTACGATGTTCCAGTGCAAAGCTGTCTGAGCAGGAAAAGAAAAAGCACTGCCTATGATTAATTTGACTGATCCTTAATGCAAAATCTCATCAAACTGCCCTTATCTCGTCTGTTATCAAGAAAGAACATTGAGCCGTATGACCCCTAGACTTTTCCGGAGCCTGACGTCATCACCGTCATGATCACTTTCATTGCTGCTGTCGTCGTTTTTGTCATCATGAAAAATGCGGTTTTTCGTAAAAAAAAATTGATTCTATTTTAAAAATAATTGGTTTTAATTACAAAAGGTTTTTAACCCCATTAATTTCCTTTAAAATGAGCCATTAAAAAAACTCTCTACGATTTTCCAGTGCCAAGCTATCTGTGGAAGAAAAAAAGATGCCGTTTAGGCAGAATGCTGTAGTAGATGCCGCTTTTCATAATTTTCAAGCCAATATATTTCCCTTGCTGTTCAAGCAAAGGGACTGAAAGTTTCCTATACAGGGGTTCCAGACAAGACGGTTCTAATGGAGTAGTTTTTGTTGTGACCTGACTCTTTTTTTTTAGGAGTTATGAGTTTTTATAGTTCTTAACATTGGACGTAATCGTCTCTTACTAGGTTGCTAGCTACCGCTGCAACTCGGATAAAAAGTTAATTCTTGACTGTTAAGAGCTAAGAACTTATTTGAGGAACAGCCCCAAGAAATTAGTTCTATTTATAGCCAAACTATATGAAATTTTGGTATTACAACGGAAACTTAACCAAAACTATACAAACTGTTAATATATTTAATTTTCAATGTCGAATTTGACAATCTTAGTTTCTCAAAAGTTAGAGAGCACTTCGTTTCAATGGTCTCCACAACCTAAGTAAGTCCAGAAGAAGTGTTATAGAAGTCATTTCTCTTTCATCAAACTGGTTGACAATTCTTGATTTATATTTTTTTCATTATTTAGTTTTATTTTGATTTTAAATCAACTGGTTAACGTTTTCTTATTTTGAATTATTAATAATTTAATGTTTCATATTCACTTTCTGACTATGCTTTTTTTAATGTCAATTATTTTTTTGTGACATAAACTAAATTTCTAGTGGTTTATCATACCATAGTTTCCACGTTCATTTTAGAATAGACATTAAACTCAATTTAATTCCACGCGAAAGCAGACATGTACGCAGAAAAAGTGTCTTCGCATAGCCTGCTACTTGAGTGTACTATAAAGCAAACGAAACTGACAGAGCGATTCAGCACGGCAAGGGGATAGTGTATGTATTTTGTCGTTTCGTTTTTCTTTAATCATGTTTTGTTTTTTCTTTTCTTGTTTTTCTTGTTTTTTCTTCGTTTTTTCTTTTTTCGTTTTTTCTTTAATCATGATTTGCAACACATTTTTTATCGTTTGGAATTGCACCGCATCCTGCTCAGTCCTGAATAGTTCACAGAAGTCCCGGATTCTTTTAAAAGCCTGTTAACATTTGGCGTTTTCTGGAAAACTGAACTGGAAACGCAACCAAAGAAAGTGCACCAAAAAAAGAATAGATTATGCGACACCCTGTCAATATGTCAACTGATTAGTCGAGTGCCCTATGACAGTAATTTTCGTATTTGTTGCCAAATATCAGGAATTTCAGTTATATTTTCCACACGTATCATGACCTCCTTCCTTGAGCTAGGAAATAAAATAAATAAACTGCAGCCCTGCAAAATATTTATTAAAAAGATCATGAGCAAATAAATCACGTGTTACAAATACACAATACAGCATTACATTCCTACATAATACGAAACACATTACATGCACAAACAAAACCCAATACATACATTATATACACATAATGCCTAATACAAACGTTTGTTTCAAAACTAAATGGTGAAAACCACATTATATACATGAACAAAATCCAATAAATAAATGCTACAAACATAATGAATAATAAAAATGCATAATACAACATAACCCGAAACCGTATTAATAAAATCAAAGGCAGGAGTTTAGTACGAACAAATGAAAACATTCCAACAGAGAAGATATTTTTAAAGAAACAAAACATAATTAAGAGGACAGGAGTAAATACAATTATTTGAATTTAATTTAAACTAGTTATTTTATAATTATTTTACAAGTATTTAAATAAATTAGAATTAATAATTTTAATAATATTCATTTTAAATAAGTTTTATATTAAACAATGTCTTTTTTTCTAATTATAAAAAAACAATGCTAATTTTCCAAATGACGATCCCTAAGAGATTTAGTTACAGCCCTAAATTTGTGATTTTGGTCTGCAAAAATACAGAATAATTCAAAAAGACTCCTCTAATTATTTTAATTATAATTTGTTGTATAAGTTTTTTATTTAATTATAAGAGTCTTTTTTAATTGTATAAAAAAGATTCTAATCATGCAAATAGCGATCTCTTAAAGATTTAATTTCAACCCTTAATTTATGCTTTGGTCTGCAGAAGAGTACAAAATAATTGAAAAAACAGATTTTACCAAAAAAATTTCAAACAACTCAAGTGTTCAGCACAAAGGAAATTTTTTAAGTATATTTTAAGATGGAATAACAAAAAATATACATAAAGCGGCTTTCACACTACCAACGGAATTTTCTGTGCAAAGAGGTTCAATTACATTACGCAGGGTATAACCTTAAACGCTTATATACATAACCAGGCGCGTGTCAAAAAGATGCTGTTAGCAAAAATCCAACACAAAAACCAGTGAAATAATCTAACGTTGTTGTCCGAAAGCTAGGTGCAGCATTTGCCGCTGTGCAGCTTCTGCAAGCACATCGATTAGCATATTTGGAATTAGCGTTAAATCGCATATTAAGTGGTGTGTTCATGTTTAACCTAGTGAAGTAATAAATTTACTGCAAAGTTACCAAGTTGACTGTGTCCTAGCTTTTCCTTACTGCCAGAATATATAAAGTTTGATGTTTTTTTTCATTATTATTATTTGATGTTTGATGATTATTAGTTTATTATTATTTTATTATTACCATTATGATTAGTATTATTAGTATTTTTTTACATTATATGTCTATGTTAGTAAAAATGAATGATAAAATACATGAAACCACCAAAATTACTGAACTTTTGTCTCTATGCTATGGGTATTTACAGGCATAAGAGAGGGGGAGGGGGCGGACAGATAGACTGAAGGCCAGTCTGATAATAAAATGAATGAATGTTTTCTGTATTTAATAAAATAAAAATTCTGTTTTTAAGTGTTTAGTTCAGAAGAAGGGATTAAGAAGACTGTGAATGAAAGACGAATTGATTTTTTTTTTCTTCCTAACTTGCTGTATTTGACTTTTTCTTTCAAATGATTCTTTCTCTCTTTCTTGTTGAGTAGATTTTTTATTAAAAGCGTGTATTACGACTGGGGGGTTGATATGATTGAGGGTTTCTAGATACTTTCATGTGGTATCTTAACAGAAAAATAAACTATTTGTCACAATTCATTAAGTAATTGCTTTTCTCCTAAAAATCCAGTAAAAAATCCTATTTTCATTGGATTAATGATTTACTAAATTCGTAAGATTATCCAATCAATTATTCTTATCCGAATGAAAAATTAAAGGAAAATCCTACAACTTATCCAGGATAAAATAAGAACGCAAAACTTTCAGACACGCCCTAACACAAAATCTATAAAACCATCATAATCATCGTCCAAAATCATCACAATCATCATAAGCAAACTATTCAAAAATCTAAATGTGGAATGGAGATTCAGGCCCTGATCAAGCCTGAAAGGCTTTCTAGAAAATATTTATTAATTTATTTTCAAAATTTTTCAATTGCTCATCAAGAATTTCACATTTGTTGCGGCTACATTGACTTTTCCGTAGCGTAACACAAATTCATGCAACATAATATTCCAAAAAGAGCTTGAGTCTACTTAGCAGTATCTACGCTGTAGACAATATACAGAGCATATATACGCTGTTCACAATATACACAATATATGCTTTACAGAGCAATATTTGGTCTGTAAAGGGCTGGGCACACATAGCTGATTTCGGGAACTGATTTACAAATCAGAGCCGATTTTAGAAGAAATCGGCGTCGATTTGAGCTTGAAAAATTTTCTAGTTTTCGGCGCCGATTTTCATCATGACATTCACAAAAATAAATAGGGATGCAAATAAATAGTCAGCCAGAGATATCTGTAGTGAAAGACCCCGCTACTGAGCTCAGAACTAAATTGAGATCAATCATGCAACTATTAATAAACTCCAGTTGACTATTTGTGGCCATGATTTTTTGTTTTGAAAATCTCGCGCAATAAATTTTTCTTTCAACAAATTTTTCTTACCGCTATCGTTTGTCCAAATCGGTTCCCGAAATCAGCTACGTGTGCCGAGCCCTTAAGATTATATAACATAATGCAAGTCTTAAGCTATACATGTGTGAAAGATTCTATGGCATAGTGTGAAAGAACCATAAGGAGCCTAATTTTCATGAATTTTCCCCCCAAAATAGATAAATTATGCTGCCAGAGCGTAGGAAAATTGTCAGAGTGGAAACTTCGACACTTTATATTGTGGTTTAATATGAATCAAAACTACTTTCGCCACTGGCAGTGAAGCATTAGCTGTTGGAATTAAAAAACGCAAGCGTCAATTCACTAAAATTCAGATTTCAATTAAAGGACTGAGTGTATTTGGATTCAACGTGAATCCAAATTTTCTGGATTTTAAATAGTTCTACCGATTGATATTTTTTAATAATTATTAATCCATTTTAATTACCAGTTATAAATAGCTATCTTTTAACCTTTTTTCATTGATTTTAATTAATGATTACTAATGGATAACCATTAGTTGGGAATTACCTCTCGCAAACCCCGTATTGATTATTGATTACAGATAGTTCTGTTGACTTCAAACAGGAGAAGCGAAAATAGTTCTCTCGACTTTAAATTAACTTGCCAGCTTCAGAATCACGACAAAAATGTTTCACTACAGAATGAAGTATGAATTTTGAGATTTTATTATTCTGTATATTTTAGTATTATTTCACATATGTAGATATATTCGTATTATTTTAATATTTTGTTTAATTTTGAAACTCAAAGAAATATGGAAATACCATGATGGCAAGCTTAAATAAAAGAAAATCAACTCGATGAAACTTTATTTAAATAAAATCTCAATCAAATAGAATGAGAAACTTATAAGAGGCAACAAGTCAAGAAAATATAGGGGGAGGAGTTGCAAGGATTTTTTTTTTCAATTTTCTTTGAATCAAGATACGTCGATATAACAGTGCACATAGACGTTTATTAAAAATAAAGATACAATTGAAGGGAGGGGGTGAGCAGGGGTGTCCCGAGACTCATTTTATTTGAGGGGCGATCTTCGTAAATTTTATCGAATCGCTACCTGATTTAAGAATTTTGACTTTAAAATATTTTTCACTGCAGAATGAAGTAAGAATTTTGAAACTCAACCAAATATGGAAAAACCATGATGGCAAAGTTTAAATAAAAGAAAATCAATTTGATGAAATTTTATTTAAATCAAATTTCAATCAAATAGAATGAGAAACTTATAAGAGGCACTAAGTCAAGAAAATATAGGGGGAGGAGTGTCAAGATTTTTTTTCAATTTTTTTTAAATGAAGATAGGTCGATTTTACAGTGCACATAGATGTTAAAAAAAAAAGATACAATTGAAAGGAAGGGGTGAGTAAATACATTCCATTATTGCCCTTGAAACTCACTTGAGTTGTGTCTTTCAAGATCTACGATCCAGTTCTGTGGTATCCCCTATGAATCCGAAGCCAGCACAGCAGCTTGTAAATTTTGTATGTAAAGAGTTTTAGTCCCACCTCCTTACAAAATTGGTGCCCTTTCAAACTTGTAAGAATTATATCTTCGAAGATTTAACAGAAAAACTAAAGTTATTCCCCATGTAGAGCTCCTATGAATCTAAAGTAAGCGCAACCGCTTGGAAATACAGGAAACCAAGAAATTTCAAGGTATCTAAAATTGGAGATGCTCAAGATGCTAATTGAAGATACAATTGGAGATGCTAATTTGGAGATGCTAATTTCGACGCTCAAGAAAAGTAATGGTGTAATCTAAATAGCATGACACCTTATCCATACATAAAAGATACAGACAGGATCTTTATTTGCAAAAACAGTTAACCATGAAAACTCAAGTCAGTAATTTAGATGAAAGAAAACTGGGAGCAAATATTCATTAGTATGCTACCCCCCTCCCCCACCCAAGCAACAAAACATGAGACCATATGAATTAAAAATCTCGTAATAATTTATCGCTATTCGTGGTTGCTCAAAATGACGAGTAAAAAAAAAGAACGAAAGAAAGAAAACTACCTGAAAAGGCTTAGTTTTTAACTCATACTATTTCTAACGGTCATTGGAGAGAAACTAATATAAGGGGAGATACTTCCTAGAAATCTATTTTATTTAGAGGATATCAGCAAGCTAATATCCCGACTTGGATGTCAGGGTCCGAATATTAGCAAACTGCTAACCCGATTTAAGATTCCCAAAGAAAACCGGCCTGAGTACTGAAACTGCTAGTAGCATCACTGACGGACTATCATCTGGTGACTTCTTATTGCTCTTTAGCTTTGTTATCAAGAGTCACTTTCAGCCATAGTCACAAAAGACCTAGGCTGGCTTGTAAAAACCTTGACAGGATAACTAAAATAGCTGACAAAGCTGGTAGGCCTACTGGTGACAGAGCTGGTAGGCCTAGAGATCCTATTTTATTCATTTTCCACTCCATTTTAAAGCGCCTGAAAAGACATGTATGCAGTAGTAGAGTAATAGTAGTAGTGCCAAAAAAAGAACAGATTAAAAAAAACGTTGAATCGCAGAGGTGATTTTCTCTTTTCGACACTAAGCTTTTATTCTTTTAAGTTCCCCATACTCTACCTTAAACCTCCAAATAAACAAATGTATATATTTATTAAACATATAAACAAAAGCACAAACAGTTTCCCAGTATATCAAGGTCTCACCAATTAGGGTGGTTCATGCCTTACCCCTTCCAGGCATGTGGGGAGGAGGTTATGAAGGTTATTTTATTTTTACAGAATGGCGTTATGTAGAGCGTTGAACGCTATGAATGGTGTACCGCACCACAATATAATGTTTAGGTCCAATACGGACTTGAAACTATACTTAAAGTGTCGTCACCATGTATTTTACATTTTGCGGTTTGTTTTCCTTTTCTGTGATTATTTAAATACACTACTTGTCACTAAGTGTTTAAACGTGTTCTGAGAATTGAGGTATAACGTTTTTTAATGGCCTGCAAGCCCCCCGAGCCATCTCGAGCAAAGTTACCTTTAAATGTTTTAGAGGCATATCCACCTGATACGTTTCCAGGGCCATAGAAGGTTTAGATGTCACTTCGTTGTAGCAAGGCGTGCCGTTTTCTTGAAACGATGTCAGGGACTCAAAAGGTGTTGATGTCCCTTTTCTATGATATGGCGTGCCGTTCTGTATTACATTAAACTTTACGAATGGTTGTTCACTCTGCATTATAACGTCTAGGTCCAATTCGGACTTGAAGCTATACTTAACTTCACAACCAGGTATTTTGCATTTTGTGGATGCTGTAAATTTTCCTTTTCTGTGATTATTTATAAACACCAATTGACATTCTGTGCTTAGAAGTTTTCTGAGAATTGAGGTATAACGTTTTCTAATAACCAGCAAACCACCCGAGGCATCTCGAGCGAAGCTCCCTTTAAATTCATTTAGAGGTATATCAACCTGAAGTGTTGTCGGGGACAATAAAGGTTTTGATGTAATTTCGTTGAGGTAGGGTGTACCATTTCCCGGAGACGATGCCAGGGACTCTAAAGGTTTTGAAGTCCCTTCTCTGTGGTAAGGCGTGCCGTTCTGTATTACGTTAAACGTTACAAATGGTTGGTTACTCTGCATTATAATCTCTAGGTCCAATTCAGACTTGAAGCTATACTTGACTTCACAACCAGGTATTCTACATTTTGCGGATGCTGTAAATTTTCTTTCTCTGTGATTATTTAAAAATACAACTTGACATTCTGTGTTTAAGTGTTCTTTGAGAATGGAGGTATAACCGTTTTTAATAACCGACAAACCACCCGAGGCATCTTGAACAAAGCTATCTTGAAATCCTTTAGAAGGTATTTCTACCTGAAACGTCATCAGTGGCATGGAGGGTTTTGAGAGGTGCACCTAAAAATGTAAAAAAGTAAATATATTTTTTTCCTTATATATACCACCCCCCCCCATACGAGTTTTATTTTTCAAATCTATGATCAGTATGGTATATTGAGGAGCCATGTTGTCGACTTAAGTCAATTTTAACGAGATTGTCAACTCATTTGACATTTTCTTAACTAAACATTTTTGACAAAATTCATTTAAAATTAATTTATTGAAAAATTATTAACTTTCCAATCAAAAATCGAAACAAAAAGACGTCTTGATCCTTCCTTTTCGTTTTTCATTTTATTTCTGCTACCAAAGCAGATCACTTCATTTTTTCTCTCTTCTTTTAACATTTTGGTTTAATTATCTATGACTGAGAAGTGTCTGGTAAAGTTTCTTTAAACGAATTTATGTCCATAAATATTATGTTTTTTACGAGTTACATCGCTCCCTCCCTCCTTGTTTTGCTTTAATTTGGACAGACATTTAAAGACAGCACACGAGAAGCTTCGCGTTAATATTTTCTACAGTATCAAGATCCCTTCCCCTGCCAGTTCCTTATATTTCCTATAACTTCCCTGTTTTAGCGTTTCCTTACATTTTGGCTCCCACCTCTGAAATCCAGCAAAAAGAAATTGCTACGCGCATGCTTCAAATTAGACTTTTAGTTTCATGTTTTACAATTAAATGGCTTAAAATTTTGTCCTGAGCTAGGTCACAAAGAAGGATTTGGAAGAAATCTGAACCTTGTGGGAGAGGCTTAAGAGTGAAGCATTGAATTGATTGGAGTTGAGAAGGAGTTTGCGCAGCTGTGTTGACCTCAGATGACTTGGATCAAGCGCAAGTTCAAGTTGTCTAACACACCTCAAGCTTCCTAGCTAGCTCGTCGCTCTTTAAGCAACTTGTTCTTTGTCTTCATTTTAACTTTTATACAATTTTTTATTCCTCGAGGATTAAAAAGCCTTTACACTGAACGTAAAAAAAACAAAAAAACATTCCACTGCAATTCATAAAGCTACATCTTTTTTCAGAATAATCGCTGATAGAAACAAGCCATTAGACGTTTTTCTTCCCCAATTGTATATTTATATAGGCTACATTCTAAAGGTGATGGTAATATTGGTGGTATGTATCTGGTTAATGGCAGTCTATATTTCATGGAGCATATAACTTTACTTTTTCAAATGACATTTGCTATTGGTCTGGCGCCACACTCATTTAGCGTTCTCAAGAAGGGCAAAGATCCCTTACAGTGTGGCTCTCACAGACCAATCACCATTGCTACTGTGTTATGTAAAATTTTTGAACTGTTGGTTTTAGTTGAAACTATCCAGGTTTGCTATACTCCTGAAAATAAGTTTGGGCTTAGGAAGGATAGCAGCAGAGAATATGTGCATAATCTAATGTGCAATATACGTTTGTGAAACCGTAGTGGTGATGTACTGATCGCTGAAGCTTTAGATGTCAGATGGGGAATGAAAATTTACAAGGTTGTTATTCCCGTAGGTATGGGGATTCGTCAGGGAGCTATTTCGACGCACCCTATGTATAATAATAGCGAAATTGTGGCCCAAAGAGTAATAAAGACTCTTTGTTTTTAATCGTAAGAGTAAAACCCCCGTTCCAGATAAATCAACACTGTAGTTTAGTAGATGATAATTTTCTGGCGAATTCGGGATGCTTATATCTTCAAAAATTTCTTCTAACCGTCACATCCACTTCCCTTGTTATGCCTCACATTCTTGTTATGCCTCACGTTCTAGTTTACTTTTTAGGAGTCAATAGATATCCGAGGGCAACTAGCCCTACCCCTCACACACCCTTTTCCCCCCTAGCTCATCCGATAAAATTTTTAAAATAGCCATTTCATTAAAAATAGTTCAAAGGTCAGATAAGAAAAACTCCTGTGTCGACGCAACCCCCCATGGCCCGGAGGCAGGCGCTGTAAGTAATGCTCTGGGGGTATATATAGTTCTTATGGAATGGATGCTCGTATAAACTTCGGAAAGGGCTCATTTGATTGGAAATTAAGTTCTTGTTCACTTTTTAAGAGTCAAAAGAGATCAGAGGGCAACTATCCCCCCCTCCTCCACGCCCTAAATGCATCCCATAAAAATTTTCAGATACACATTTTGTTAAAAATAGTTCAAAGTTCAGATAACAAAAACTCTGGTGTCGACACAGCCCCCCAGGGTCCGGGGGTAGACGTTGTAAGTTATGTCCTGGGGGCATAAACGGTTGTTATGGAACGGATGCTCGTATGAAGTTCATAGAGGGCTCATTTGATTGGAAATTGAAAGTTGGAATATACTTTCTAAGAGTCAAAAGTGATCGGAGGGCAGCTAGCCTCCCCCCGCACTCCATTTATTTTTTCCCAGAGGCACTTCATATAGAAGGGGTCGACGTATAAACTTCAAAGGGGGCACATTCGATCGGAAACCGAGAGTTCTAGTGTTCTTTTTAAAAGTCAAAAGAGATTGGAGGGCACCTAGCTCCCCCTCCCTTCACGCCCTTTTTTCCTCAAACCCATACGATGAGAACTTTGAGATAGCCATTTTTTTAAAAAATAGTTCAAAGACCATATAACGAAAACTCCGGGGTCGACAGGGGCCCCCAGGGCCCGAGGGCAGGCGTTGTAATTATACCCTTGGGGAATATATGGTTCTTATGGAAGGGATGCTCGTAAGCACTTCAGAGAGGGCTGATTTGATTGAAAATTGAAAGTTCTAGTTCAGTTTTGAGAGTCAAAAGAGGTTGGAGGGCAACTAGCCCCCCACGCCCCTTTTTCCAAAATGCATGATAAACATTCTGAGATAGCCATTAAGTTAAAAATTCTTCAAAAGTCAGAAAACAAAAACTCAGGTGTCGACACAACCCCCCCAGGGCCCTGGGACAGGCGTTGTAAGTTATGTCCTAGGGCATATATGGTTCTTATGGAAGGGAGGCTCGTATAAACTTCAGAGAGGGCTTATTTGAATGGAAATTGAAAGTTCGAGCTCACTTTTTAATATTTAAAAGAGATCGGAGGGCAACTAGCCCCCCCACGCCTTTTTTTTCCAACCCCATCTGATGAAAATTTTGAGATAGACATTTTGTTAAAAATAGTTCAAAGGTCGGATAAGAAAAACTTCGGCGTCAATGCAACCCCCCAGGGCCCGCTGGAAGGCGTTCTAAGTTATGCCCTAAGGGCATGTATGTTTCTTATGAAAGGGATGCTTCTATTAACTTCATAGAGGGCTCATTTGCTTGGAAATAGAGAGCTCTAGTTCACTTTTTAAGAGTCAAGAGATTTAAGGGCAACTAGTCCCCCCACGCCCTTTTTTCCCAAAACCCATGCGCTACAAACTTTGAGATAGCCAGTTTTTTGAAAATTGTTCATAAATTAGATAACAAAAACTCCGATTTCAACACAACCCCCAGGGCTCGAGGGGTTGTAAGTGTTGTCCTCGGAGCGTATATGGTTCTTAGGAAAGGGATGCTCGTATAAACTTTATAGAGGGTTCATTTGATTTGAAATTGAAAGTTCTAGTTTACTTTTTAGGAGTCAAAAGATATCCGAGGGCAACTAGCCTCCCCCCCCCCCGCACACCCTTTTCCCCCAAGCCCATCCGATAAAATTTCTAAAATAGCAATTCCATTAAAAAAAGTTCAAAGGTCCAATAAGAAAAACTCCTATGTCGACGCAACCCCCTAGGGCCCGGAGGCAGGCGTTGTAAGTAATGCTACGGGGGTATATATATTTCTTATGGAATGGATGCTCGTATAAACTTCGGAGAGGGCTCATTTCATTGGAAATTGAAAGTTATTGTTTACTTTTTAAGAGTCAAAAGAGATCAGAGTGCAACTAGCCCAACCCCTCCACGCCCTAAATGCATCAGATAAAAACTTTGAGATAGAAATTTTGTCAAAAATAGTTCAAACTTCAGATAACAAAAACTTTGGTGTCAACACAGCCCCCCAGGGTCCGGGGGTAGGCGTTGTAAGTTATGCCCTGGGGGCATATATGGTTGTTATGGAAGGGATGCTCGTATAAGCTTCATAGAGGACTCACTTGATTGGAAATTGACAGTTGGAATTCTTTTTTTAAGAGTTAAAAGTGATCGGAGGGCAGCTAGCCTCCCCCCACACTCCATTTATTTTTTCCCAGAGGCACTTCAAATAGAAGGGGTCGTCACATAAAATTCAAAGGGAGCTCATTCGATTGGTAATCGAGAGTTTTAGTGCCCTTTTTAAGAGTCAAAAGTGATCGGAGGGCAACTAGTCCTCCCCCCTCAAGCCCTTTTTCCCCAAATACATCTGATGAAAAATTTGGGGTAGTAATTTTGTTAAAGATGGTTCAAAGATCATAAAACTAAAACTCCTTTACGTATGGCCATTTCGTTAAAAATAGTTCAAAGGTCAGATAAGAAAAACTCCTGTGTCGGCGCAACCCCCCAGGGCGTGGGGCATGCGTTGTAATTATTGCTATGGGGGCTGATTCTTATGGAAGGTATGCTCGTATAAACTTCGGAGGGGGCTCATTTGATTGGAAATTGAAAGTTATAGTTCACTTTTAAAGAGTCAAAAGATATCGGAGGGCAACTAGTCCCCCCCCTGTCCATGCCCTTTTTTCCTCACACCCATCCGATAACACATTCATTCATTCATATCCAGAGGGAAAGGGTTTACAAGAAATTGGAACTTCTTGGAAGGGTGTAAAAAGTGAAGGTTTGAATAAATGCGGCTGGTTATTGCAGCTGAATTCAAACTGCAGGTCTATTGCACCGCAACATGATGTTTCAGAACAGCTCCTTTACAGCTAATACGAGTTTCTATCTTGGGGGCACTGCAGGCAAGGGTTTTGACTTCCTTTGAACCTGAAGACAAAGAGAGTGAGTCTGACAGCTGTCTGTTTCATCTTCAGTCATATATATGCGTCCGATAGATATAGACGGTGGCTTGCAAAACTACAAGCTGTAATCTGGCTTAAACCATGACATTTACCAACTGGCTTAGATAAAAGGAAACCCAATTGTTGACAAGCAGAAAAGTGCATCTTCAACCAATGAATGATTGCAAATTGTAGCAGAGAACGCTGAATTAAAATTTTCATAAATAAATTCAATGAGAAGTGAGAGGATCAAACAAGCAAAAAGGAAACCGGCGTGGACTCACTGTAGACTGTAGCGTCTTCTTTTTCCAAACATGACACACATTTGATACCGCGCGTACTGACCCTGGGAATATACGTCAGAACCTTAGTTTAGTTGCTAGTGATCGGACAAAAAAACAGGTTTTTTCATAGGCTTCTCGTACTGGGTACATCGGAATCGCGCTTGCGCGAAGGCGGAGTATGAATCTTGTGTGGTTTTAAATTTGTTTCACATTTTTTTTGGAGAGTATAGCCTTGGTCGATACCGTATATTCTGTCTACTGTGCGTGGACTAGGACCTACAAATTATGTGGAGACGACAGGCACAACCTGACCCACCTCGTCAAGCGTACGTAAGGATCTATTTTTTTGGGGGGAAAAACGACAGGGTACACAATCATGGGAAAAAACCAAGAGAGGTCGAGAATAGCCACCCTTCAGAAGGAGACTGGGGAAAAACAAGGAAATATAATTCCTTGTTTTTATTATACTTGGTGCACATTATAAAGTAACGTGCAGCATAATATGCTGAAATAAATGTGTAACCTGATTCATTGATACTTTCTGCACATTATAAAATAGGAATTCCATTATTTCTTAAGTTAGTTTTTTTTTATATAAGCTAGGGCTGTTTGAAAAATTAAGAGGGAGGTTGGGGAGGAATTGTCAAAAAGCGAACAAAACCATAAAAATGGTACATAGAATTAGCAATCTAAAAATATCTCTTTTTTTGTTCTAGCATGTCTCCCTCTAGAGAGCCACTACTCTAGACCTTTACCAAAAAACTACGTAATCTAAAAGGAATAGAATCGCTTTATTTCTCTGCGTAAAAGATGTACCTATATAGAGCTTCACTGAAATGCTTACCGTACTATGTTTTGAAAAAAGGAAAGAAAAAAAGGAAACAAACTATGCGGAAAGAAGGAGGCAGAGTTTCAATGCCTTAAACGTATGATCAAGATACATTTGTCGGCAGAATAGACGCAAAGCGCAAGACTTAAAAAAAAAAAAAAACTTTTGGCCATTGAAATGCTACTTGAGAGGTTTCTTTGTTTCGTAAATATGTCTAATCATATTTTTGCGTTGAGACCAACAAACACCGGTGACAAGCAATTGCTTGGTAAATTTTAAGTTGAGGAGCGTGTGGATAAACTCTACGTACTTTCTGAAACTCAAAGTCCGATCTAACAGTAACATTCTCTCAGTGCTAATGTACGAATTTTAATCTTGTCGTCCAAGTGTCTTGAAAAGTGCATCCAGAAGTATTGAAATAGTTGTCTTAGACACATCCTTGTTATTCACCGGTCAGACATCAACGCCTTTATTCGAGAAAAGGAAACAGCTACCCAAGAAAACATGGGACAAATGGGTGAAAGCCACATTCCCCATAATGTTTGGTGTTGGATCCCTCCCAAAATTAGAAGACATAAACGACAGAGTCACGCTTGGCCGCTACCTCGAGAAGAATGCTGTACTGTTAATGTCTTTTGAAGATCTCTGTCAAAAGTATTAGAGATAGTCCCCGAAGCCGCGCCACGCCGAGATGACGGCGGCGAATGTGTGATTCAGTATCGGCGGCGGCGGCGGGAAATTTTTTTGGCGGCGCGCCACGGCGCGCCGATTTTTCTGATTAAAAATAATAATAAAAATTCCACTTCACCAAGCACGTTCAACCTCGATTTTAGTAAGGATTTTTAAATGGTTGGCTAAAAACATTGTTGGTCCGTGCGGAAAGTGCGTCCGGAAGGAAGCGGGGCTGCTGAAAAAAAAACTTATAAAAGGATCAAAAATATTTCAAGCACCACAAAGATTTGTACCATTTTGCTAATTTTTTGTTACTACCCAGAAGGGAAACTGCCACTTTGCCGTGACCTTAAAGTACCCTTAAAAGTCTTTCCGGGACTATACAGTCCCGGGAAGGAATATGCAGTTTTAGCCTACCCTCTTGTTGACCTGGTTTCTGGATTCGCTCATGTTCAGGGTAGTATACTGAAATGCTTGAAGAAAAAATAAAGGAGGAATTTATGTTTTTCTCAAACATTCCAATTTAAAATAATTAGGGGCAATAGTTTCACATCTTAAAAATAAAATTGGCATGATTTGATAAAGGGCAATATAGGAGGGCGCAAAAAAGTAGCTGCTTCACCTGGAAGATCACTCATGAAAGATACATAGCTTGCAAGAAAAACAAACTCTTAGCCAGCGTTAAAATTCTGCTTGAGGGGTGGGAGCGGGGGTCACGAAAAAAGATCTATTGAATATAAGAATATTGAACTTCAGCATCAACTGAGCAGAAATCCAGTCGTTGAATAGAATTAAACCAGAAATATGGAGCCCTACCACCTTTGAGAAAACAAAAGGGCTCTGCTCATTCATACTTTAACTGTGTGTCTTAAGAAACTTTGTAAAACATTCCAGGGAAAATCTAACTAGAAATCGTTCTGAACTTAACTCTCACAAGGTTCAAGCCGATATTTGGGAGGGATCCCACCAACGTCACTTACTACACACAGGTACGATTTGTAACACTGCGCCGGATAGGGACGGGCAGATTTTTCTTAGGAATAGTCGGTAAAAAAAACTATACTACATTACACCCATCAAAAGTAAAATAACTAATATTTTAAAGATGAGATCCCTTCCCTTTTTGTCCGTTCTCTAGTATCCCTGACGTCAATTTTTTTTGTCCTTCTATTTTATTTCTGCCAGCGTAGCCGGTCACATCGTTTTTTGTCTCTTTTTTTTCACATTTTGAAACACTGTTTGAATTATCAGCGGTTGAGTAGTAGCTTGTACAGTTGGATGAAAGCTGACATATTACTTGTACTTCAGAACTAAATTGTAACAAGGATATATGACCCTCCAAAGCATAAAACTTATAGTTCAAGAAATAGGGGCGTAATTTGCTATGGGGCAGGGGGGACAACTGCCTGTCCCAGACCTCTTTTGCCCCCCAGACCCCAATCTGCCCCCCCCACAGCTCAAATTTAGTTTCTTCGAAACTCTAGTCAAAATTGAGATAGGCCTGCATAATTCAAGCATCCACAGAAACAGGTCAGTTTTCTTTAGTACATCTTAACCTTTATGGTACCATATGGCTCGTTATTTAGTTTTCACTGAATGATCAGCTTTCACTTGATTCGGGAAAATTAGCTCCAGCTTGCCCCCCGCCCCAAGATTTTGACAAAATTACGCCACTGTCAAGAAAGAAGACGGTCAAAGCAAACAAATTACCTTATTCAAAACGGTAGATTGCATCGAAACTCTTTAGTATCTTACATAATTTCAAAAGAAAAACTACTAAAACATTCCTGTCCGAGTCACGGCCAGTCTACCTTAACTCCTATGAAGTAGATTTGCCTCTACATACGGGACCTGTAGAAAATTTCTACTACAGGAATTCTTCTCACTTCCAAATAAATTTTGAATTAACGAATACATACTTTTGCCTTGGGCATAAGGCTACTGTGTTATGTATACAAAGTATTATGATATACATACACGTCACATATGCATCATACATATACATACCCCCATATGCATACTGTAATATACATACTTTTGCTCTTGGCAGGATGATATCAAGTGTTATGAATACTTGATTTTTTTTTAATGTTTGATATGTTGTAGATGTTTTATACTCGACATACTTAATAGGCCGTGTGTGACCAGTAATGTGAAAGTTATGTTGTAGCATTTACAGGGAGTATACCATTAGTTTATGCATCATGTAGGCTTTGTGTATGTATGTATTTGTATGTATATATGTCACCGTGAATGTTCAAAAATGGTGAATGTCAACAAACACCAAATACGTCAGTGAAAGATCAAATATTTCATTACATTCTTGTGCATTGGGACCCTCACCGGTGTATGTTGACAATCACAGATATGCTCTGTTGAATGTCCAAAAGAGAGGGAAAAACCCCAATACTTAAAACCCAATCCTTATTTCTAATTAGATAACTGGAATAGTTTAGCAGTTGTTGTTGGAATAAAAGACTACGACTTCTATAAACTTGCAAATGGAAATGGTACCCTAAAGGAGCTTTACACACGTAATCAGTTTGTAATTTGTAAAGAAAAGTTACTCTCTATTGATGAGATTGACTTTCGAAAAATTTTGCCGACAGAAGTAGCTGCAGCTAGTTCGAGAAGGGGTGGGTAGGGCTATATACGCTGTCCTTACAAAAGAAAGTGTTCAGCAAACAAATGCAGTTGTAAAAACAAGGGCCTTTTGTGCAATTCAAAGTGTCATAATAGTTTGAGTTGTTGCAATAAATAAGATTTGAATCACGTAATATAGTAGATTTCACATTCTTTCAGTATTTTTAATATTTGGTGCTCCAGCAATATTGCAATCATATAATGGTGGAGAATTCAATAGTCGTGTCATATCCGGAGTTAACGCTTTGAAATTTTTTATTACTGTTATTTTCTTTTCTCATTAAAAATGTACTGTGTGTTTTACAGCCTTAGTCATGCCTCTTAGAAAGAGCTGCGAAAATGTGTAGAAAATGAATTACGGAGAAGAAAATATAAATTTCAGAAATGCTCAACATTCACCATTAGTACATAGTGAATGTTGATATTCTCCGATGGAAGTCAGAAATAAGGATATTTAACAAATATTTCGGACATACACCAAGCGATTATGTTTTCGTTGACATTCACCGGTGAATGCCGACATTTCAGACATTCGGATTTTCGAACAAACAGATTTCGGACATTCACGGTAACATATACATGTATTTATGCATATATGCATATGTATATACGCTGTCGTTATGCATTTATTATGTTTGAATAAAATGCTCTATTCTGTTCTGCACCAACGATATGGGTAATTTACAAGAGTGGAACTGGCACTAGTGTCGA
>JAQQPU010001718.1:15958-35004 GCA_029168905.1 Artemia sp. Kazakhstan ARC1039 | reverse complement strand
GAGAGTTTGAAACCTCTGAAGTAGGGTTCCCTGACATGGGCGCCGGCAAGGGGGCCATGGCCCCCTGGAAATTTGGGACTATAAAGTAATTATAAGGAAACCAAAGGAAATAGAGCAGAATAGGGAGAACCATGGGAAAAATGTGTGTTACCCCATTGTTGGCTGCCTGCCTATAGATTTTGACCATAAATAAGGAAAATAAAAGATATAATTTGTGACTGAGTGACCCCTTTCGAGTTTTCCACAAACATTTTTTCTATATGATTTGGTTGGAGCAACAAAAAAATTTCAAATTTTCGTATAATTATAGAAGACACAAGGATAACAACTTAATAAGCGGCAATTTCGGTAAAAATATACCGTCAACTTTTGCTTGTATTGCAAGAGTACCCATGAGCTGGTATATGAAGCCACTATAATCAGAAATGTTTCTCCCGAACGGAATGCTGGGAATTTCTGTATTTTCCCACTGAACGGACACGTTTTTGGTGTTTTATTATCATTTTTTCCAGGAGTGTTTGTATTTATCTAGTTGTCACTTTGAAAAAGATTCAATTTTTTACAGTTATGAAGTATAAAGGTGTCAAATATATTGGTTTCTAGTATTCAAAATTAAATTAAAAACATTGACTTGAAAATTTTTATCTGATTTTCTCAATCTTAGTTTTAATGTTTTATTTTGAACAAACTACTTCGATAATGCCTTACTTTTTATAAAAACTGAGTCTAAAGGCATTAAATATTTTGGTGTTTGATAACCAAGTTCAAAGCTGTCGATATGGTTAAAAAATATCCGTCCAACGTTTCAGCATTGCTCAACAGAACTGAATACTGGGAGTTTATATCTTATTTTTTGTAAGTAGGCTATTGTTTTGTGTATTTTTTGTAATTACTTACTTTTTTCATTTTTATATACTTTTACTTTAATTGACATACTTTTTCCACTGCCTTTAGAAAATTGTTAGTCTCTAAGCTTCATGAAATAAAGAAAAAAATAAGTTTTTTCAACTGAAAATAAGGAGCAGCATTAAAACTTAAAACGAACAGAAATTATTGCTTATATGAGGGAGGTTGCTCCCTCCTCAACACCTCACTCTTTAAGCTACAGTTTTTCGCCACTTAAAAAAAAGTTTCAGGAGTCGTTGTTAAAGAATTCGGACAAAATTTAAACTTCAACGTAAAGAGCGAGGCGTTGAGGAGGAGGCAACGCGCCTCATATACGTAATACTTTTTGTTCGTTTTAAGTTTTCATGTTACTCCTTAATTTCAGTTGAAAAAAAATCGTTTTTTGTTGAATTTCTTATGGTTTTTTAAATAATGGCAGGATACTTGACTCCATCTCCACGGAAAAATCCCCTCCCCACAGAAATATCCTCTGGACAATTCAATTCTGGCAAAAATACCCCGGACAATAACCCTTAACATCTCCATACGTAAAATTGAATCGGCAAAGAGAAAGCAAGACATAGTGTATTAAGAAATTTCGCATAGGAATTCTGGCAATTTCACCCAGTGTAAAATTTTCCCTGAAAAGTTCACCCCCTGGAAACTTCCCTCTCCACGGAAAATTCTCTAAGCAGAAAATTTGTCCTCCCCTCCCACCCGAAAAATATATGCGTACTTCCTAATAAAAAATAAAATAATGGGCAATTTATAAAATTCAAAACCTTTTCCCCAGGGGCTTTAGGAGGTCATTTTATGTCCAAAGACATAGTTATTGGGCCTTTCAACTATGCTGAACAAAAAAGCTTTCTCAAAATTTTGATCGTCCGATTTTGGGAAAAAAGTGGTGTGGGAGGGGAACCCTCTGATTTTTTCGGTCACTGAAAAAAAAAACATACATCAATGATATTCTTCTGGCAAAAATTACAAAATTCCACATTTTTGCAAATATGAGCTTGAAACCTCTACAGTACGGTTCTTTGATACGCTGAATCTGATTATATGTCTTTCATTAAAATTCTATACCTTCTAGGAGGTTCTTTCACCCTTTTTTTCGAAAATCAGACATATATTCTCAGGTTCGTAGCCTTTGATGGGTAAGACTAAATCTTATATATTTGGAATCAGCATAATAAGCCGATTCTTTTGATATATCTATTGGTATCAAAATTCCATTTTTTAGAGTTTCGGTTACTATTGAGCCGGGTCGCTCCTTACTTACAATTCGTTACCACGAACTGTTTTATTATCCATCAAAATCCAAATAGAGATCATTGAAATATTGATAGTTTTTTTCTGCGCTACCAATAGTATTGTATTCATAAAACTTTAGTTTCATGAAATGTAATTAAACAAATAGAAAAGGCTTTTCAACTAAAGCAAGGAGCAAGTTTAAAACTTCAAATAAATATAAATTACTCTGTACATAAAGGGGACTGCCCCCTTCTCAACATTTTGTTCAATAAACAAAAGTTTTTTAGTGCTTTGAAAAATCTTTTTTTTTCCCAACTGCATATTTTCTTAAAAATTTAGAAAAAAGCCAAACTTCACAGTAAAGAGTAGGGAGCTAAGGAGCAGGCAGCCCCCTTCATACGAAGAATATTCTGTTCAAATAAGTTCCAAATCTGTTCCTTGCTTTCTGTTGAAAAGCTTTTTGTTTATTTAATTTCTGATTGTTTTCCAAATCATGCCCAGGTCTAACCCAGATATAATTTTCGAGGTACCGGTCTTTAAAATCCCTGGTTAATTGCTTTTAAAATGTGTAAATCAATAATTGTATGTTGATTAGTACCGTTCTACGTTTAAATTTGCAATTTAATTTTGGATAAAATTTGAATATGCTTAAAGCATTGGCGATGAATTGTAGTTTTGGTGAAAAGTCCTTGTTAATATTACTACTTAAGAATTTTAGTTGGATGAATAGGAGTATTATTGTTTGTATGGATGGAAATTCTGTGAGACTTTTTATCTTCTACATAACTGAAGCCATCACAACCTGTACAATAGGCTTTTTTTTATCTATAAATACATTACTTACATTTGTTTAAATACATTGAAGTACTTCATATAAATAGAAAAAGAAAATATTACCATTTAAATTTGCTGAAAACTAGGTTCCTAGCAGTATTTGCCACCCCAAAGAAATTTCCTGGCGGGGCTGATGATGACCTGCCTTTTCCACCTATGTGCTTTTAGATATGGGAATGTAACATTTTAGCTGTATAGAGAAACATTTTAATTTATTTCTACTCCCCCCCCCCCTACCTCTTTCAACATTTATCTGAAGCCTCAGGAAGAGTAAGCAGTTTGTCCATTAAAATGTACTTTTGTAGGAATTTACTCTACCCCCACCAAAACAATGACTCACCCCCCCCCCCTTCATTATAGGTGATACGCAATTACAGATCACTAAACGTATCCTAATTTCATTAAAAATAAAGCGAATCAACTTGGATGAATCCAGCACCACCACCGTGTGGCATTACTTCTTTTGCAACTGGGAAGTCTAAAATTATCGATACTTTTAAATCAATCAGCTTCTCAGAATTTTAAATTGATTGCAAATTCGTCATCTTCGGGGTAAAGTCGTAGTTAGTTGCCCTAAACCACCTAAACTGTCACCCAGCCACTACTGCTATTTTGGGTCTGTCCCCCCCCCCCCCTGGAAAATTTTCTGCCGGCGCCCTTGTTCTATGATAATGCTGACTTTGATGGGACGATTTTCATTAAGATACCTTGACTTTTTGGGGGTGTTTTCTCCCTTTTATGAAAATCACACAAATTTTCTTCAGCTTGTAGCTATTGATGAGTAACATTAAACTTAATGAATTTTATATATTTGAATCACGATAAAAAGCGAATTCCTTTGATTTATCTCTTGTTATCAAAGTTCCATTTTTTAGAGTTTCGGTTACTATTGGGCCGAGCGCTCCTTACTTACAGTTCGTTACCAAGGGCTGTATGATTAACGATAAACAATTATTAAATATATTTACTATTAATAATTATTTCTCCAGGTATCAATCCGGAGTTCTCAAATAGAGGCAATAAAGTTTCAATTGCATAGTCATAAAGAATTAATAATTTAAGGGCTTTTTACTCTCAGCTGGCAAGGGACAAATATCTAGAATAGATCATTTGTTGACAGAAAACTGGTCTTCTAAAGCCCCTTCCTATTCTATCGGGAGTTTAGACAGGCAGTTAAGGCAGAACAGTCAGGATTAAAAAGCAGAATTCTGACAGAAGAAGTTAAATTTTATAAGGCGGAATGACCAAACGATATCAGTAAGTGAATTCGGGCTGGTGGGTCTAATCGAAAGGAAAACTTGTGATGCGCCTAGCAAAATCAAATGCTTTAGATAAACTAAGCAGTATAAAAATAAACCAAAAGCTTCTTTTCATCTTAAACACAACTCTACTACTACTACTAAAAACTCACTGCAACACCAAATCGCCCGAGGCCAACAACACTGCGCACGCTCCTCTTCCATACCTATCTATGAAAACCTCTCTCTTTACACCCTCCCAGAAACTTCTCATTTCCCTTAAATCTTTCCTTATGAAATTTTCTCTAGGCCCTAAACGGTTGGCCGCAAAGGAAAATCTTTGGCAATGTTTAGTCCAAATCCAAGTTTTATCGGAGAATGATTAAAATAGATGGGAAAACTCTAAAAGGAACCTAGTTAACGGCATTAAAACCTCTAATAACAAATACCCTCTAACCAAATCGCAATTTTTAAACAAATTTAATATGGATCGTATTACGGATTTGTAACTTAAGAAAAAATTATGCGAATTATTATGGAATTTTAAATATGTATTTTACGCATCCGAAGATGACATCGGACTGATACCATTTTATGAACACTCAATTTTAACGACTGATGGTCCTGTCGCGAAACAGCCATATCGTGTGCCGTATAAGCACAAAGAATGGTTAAAAAATAAAATTCATGAATTAGAAAAAATGAAATTATAAGTCCAAGTATAACTCCGTATAGTGCACCAGTGATCTTGATACCAAAAAAGAATGGCGATCTTAGACTTGTAGTAGATTATAGAGCCCTTAACAAACAAGTAGTTAGTGATAAATTTCCTCTACCAAGAATAGATGAAATTCTTGACTCAATTTCAAGCAAGAACAAAATTTTTACTTCTTTGGATCTTACCCAAGGCTACCACCAAGTGAAAATAGCCGAAAAAGATGTCCATAAAACTGCATTTTCAACAGCTGAATGTGGTTCATATGAATATTTAAGAGTACCTATTGGACTTAAAACAAGTTCAAGCGCGCTATGTAGACCCTTATTACATCTATTAAGAGGATTAAAGAATATCATTCATTTTGTTGATGATGTCATATGCGTGGGAGAAAACGCTGAACAAGACTTAGCAACATTAGCTAAGGTGTTCGAGAAATTCAGACAGGGTAATTTAAAATGCCGGCCTGAAAAAGTAAATTTATTTCAACCTAAAATCAAATTTTTAGGAGTAGTAGTGACACAAGGAGAGATATTCCCAGACCCAGATAAAATAAAATGTGTTGAAAACCTCAAACCCCCAAGAACTATGAAAGAATTAAAAGAATTTTATGTCTTACTGGCTACTTTAGAAAATTCGTGCGCAATTACGCCCAAATTGCGAAACCCCTCACGGAATTAACTAAAGGGAACTCCCAAAATGTTACCTGGTCCCAGGAAGCTCAAACTTCCCTAGACCGTCTCAAAAAGGCACTCACTTCTGAACCAATATTATCACTTCCTGATTTCGAAAACGGACAATTTGTGGTCACAACCGATGCTAGTTCAAAGGGCATTGGCGCTTTTCTTTCGCAAATAATCCCGGTAGAAAACCCTAATCCTCTAGAGGGAACGCCTAAACAAAAACAAATAAAAAGTTATATGCTATTCGAGTAGAACTTTATCAAAAGGCGAAAGTAGTTATTCCGCCACAAACTTAGAATTATTATCTATAATCCACCACTTGGACAAATTTAGACACTACTTAATTGGTAGAAAATTTATACTACGATCAGACCATAAAAGCTTGCAGTACCTGCGCACATTTAAAAACCCCACGGGAATTCTAGCTAGATGAATTATGAAAATCCAAGACCTAGATTACGAATTTGAATATTTAAAAGGTAAACAAAATGCAACTTGCGACTTTTTGAGTAGATACCCAGAAAATATTCCGTCAGAAGCTGAGGAAAATGAAGTTAACGCTATCAATGCTAAGAGCAAACATGCATGTAAGAAAAACAAAGTCAAAGACACAGTAAAAGAAAATAAGGTTAACTATTGTCCCCTGTCTTTAGAAAATATGAAAAGAAAGCAAAAAAAGACGAAATGTGTGTAGCACTTATTAATTATTTTGTGAATGACGATGTGTTACCGGATAAATTCAAAACTCTTAGAAAAGAGATAGACAATTTTTAATATGATCTTGATGAAGAAATACTATTTAGAATCGTGACTGCTGAGACAAATTGAAACCAAACCTCAATAATACCTGTATTACCACAAAACTTAATAATACCTGCCTTCAAATATTTTCATTCAGATACAGGTGGACACTTAGGAGTAACGAAAACTTTCCATAAATTAAAAGAATATTTTTACGTGCCGTCGGGAATAACAAAGCTTAAAGAATTTGGAAGTACATGCGAAGCGTGTAACTTAGGGTCCCGGTAGCGAATTTGTAAGTACATGCGAAGCGTGTAACTTAAAAAAACCCAAGCTTATCCTAATCCTCCAATGGGAAGGGTCCCTGTGGCAAAGTACCCCTTCGATATTGTCTCATTTGACCTATATAGAACAAGTGGAGGCTTGCCTGTTTCCAACAGAGGCCACACTTGTATTCTTTCAGTTATAGATCACTTTTCTGGATTTACCTTTGCGAAAGCATTAAAAAGTCAAGGCGCTTACGCCATAACGTTAGCAAAATTATTTTTAAAATTTGGCATTCCAAACAAGGTTTTAAGCGACAACGGAAGCAATTTTGTTTCAAAGGTAACAAAAGTTTTATTGAGTTTTCTTAAAATAGAGAAAATGGTGACATCCCCATATCACCCACAAGCTAATGGTAAAATAGAAAAAAGGCATAAAATATTTTCGAATGTGTTAAGCATTTATACAAAAGACAACAGGAACGATTGGGATCAATTCTTACCCTATTTAACTAACGTAATCAATACTGCTTATTCAGAAACAACCAAAGACAATCCATTTTATTTACTTTTTGGTCGTGATTTTAGAATCCCGTATGATGAGATTATTGAATCTCGGCAGTATTATAATAACTCGGAGGATTACAAACAAGAATTCATAAATAGGACTAGGAAAACTTATGAAATAGTTAAGGAAGAGTTGGAAAAATGTAAAATAAACCAAGAGCTAAGAAACCAACCCAAAGTCAAGGGGAGTATAGATTTCAAAATAGGAGACTGCGTCTACCTAAAGAACGAGGCAAAAACGGAAGGCAAAAAACTTTCCAACAAATATTCTGGACCGTACAGAATAGTCAAAAAGTACGATAACGATTATACTTTTAAAATGGAGAACCCCGATAGTGGAAGAACATACAAAGCACATGTTAGCCGAATAAAAAGAGCAAAATTTCCGGAAAGATGGGTATCACGCCCCTCCTCTACTGATTCGTCAGATGCAGAAAATGAGCCCCCTATATCAAGATTGGCAGATCTAAAACCCTTTAATTTCAAGCAAGACTATTTCGAGGATGAGAGTGATGAGGAAAACTTTGAAGAATTTTTAACTATGAAAAATCTAGTTATTCCCAAAATAAAATCCCTAATACCAGAGAGAGTAAAAACGCCAAAAGATCCAAAAAGTTCATCATCAGAGAGCGCGGAAGAATTAGATTATACAATATCTCCAAAAACCCAATTTTTCCCTGATAGAATTTCGACCCCTTGTCCCCCCAAAAGATTTCCGGACGATATGGTTTCCCCTGCAACACCAATAGAAAGGCCCCTGTCGTTGCAGGAGGAATTAAACAGAGCGGTAAAAACTCCAGGTATTACTGTAAAGAAAACTCCTCCCAAAGATTCAACTAAAACAAATCTGCGAGAAGCTATGGATTTAATAAATTTCCCAATAAAACGAGTCAAAGTACATTGCCTAAGAATAAAACTCCCGAGGATGACCGGCAAGGACAATATCATGATATAACTGTGTCCAAGGTCAAGCCTTAACAATGGACTTCATGGAGGGAAACACTAGTGCAAAGAATGCCCCACCCCCCTGAAGACATGATATTTAAACAGTGGAGGAACCCCGCAAAAACTTTTGATTCCTCTCAAAGCTCTCAAGAATCTTTCAAATCTCCCGAGTTGAAAACTCAAAGCGAGAACTTAGAGAATAATCCCTCTACTTCCAGAGGAGTAGAAATTTACGAAGGAAGGGCAGGTGATACCTCAAAAAGTGCCACCTCTAAAAGTTCTAATGTGGATTCGTCGGAAACCAGTTTCGAAGAGTCTGACGGCAAATCAGACCATATAGTAGTTAAAGAAATAGGGAAATCAAAACCAACTTCAGCAGCTGTACACGCAGAAGAGACAGTATTAAAAGGGCAAGAATTTTTGAAAAAACAATACAAAAAATTTGATCTCATTTCGCTAGCAAAACCTAAAAAGAAAAAACCGCAAGAAACAGACGAAAAAGTAACGACACAGTCAGGTAGAACGGTTAAGAAACCGGACAGATTAAAATACCCATAAAAATGCAAAAAAAAGATTTTATGGATAGGCATTATAAAGGAATAATAATTTAAAAACTTTTAGCTCACAAGTAAAAACCATAAAACTATAAAAAATGCTGTAGAAAAATTTTGTTCAACATATATCAAGGCTTCGCATGAATCAAAACCGTCTGATACCGTCTGTTCAACATATATCAATTCCCGAAAACAAAGTCTACCCGTACCATTCCAGTACGATGTATCCAGTCCAACTGAAAGAAGCTGTGATAGGAAGTACTAAGCGAGAAATATTCATACACCTTAGAAATGATCTTTGGTTATTTTCTGTTCCAAGAGAAACTGTTGGAACTTTGTCTTGTTACAATAATACAGAAAGAATAGACCCAAGTTACAAACAGAATTACTGTTACAAGATGTGGGTACGATAACCATAAAACAAGGATGTCGACTTGTAACTAAAGAATCAACTGTTCGAACGCCATTAATTACCACGAGCGCAAATGTAATAAGTCCTAAAATAATCAATTTTAAGGCAATTAACCTGTCATACACTATTCCCAATATAGAGAGTCAGGAAATGAAAACCTCAATATGGTCCAAAATAGAAAAAAATAAAGGGACAGTAAAGCTTACAAAAATAAGAGAAGCATTAGACTCCCAGATTCCCCTATTTACAAACGAGGACCAGAGATTAAAGTATGTGGATAATAGATACGGATTATTCTCATCCAATTTCTGGTGGAAATGGTGGAAATTTCTGGTGTTTTAAATCGTTCTTATATGTAGTGTTAGATGTTCAGATAGAGTTATGTGGAGCGTTGTCGTGCTATTCATTTAGTGTAGCGTATATAGAAAGAAGTGTGCCCTATAGACAGCAAAATAAAAAAAAACTTGTAAAAGGTGAATTTTCAAAAAAATCTTATGTAATGGTAGAATAGCCCCAACCTTGTTGGAAATGTAAAAGTAATCAGTGTTAGATGTAGAAAAAAAAATCTTTAGTATAGTAGCTAGGCTAGAACCATGAATAATCTTAGTCCGGTAGATGAATTTTAGATAGGGATGTAGAATAAAATAAGAAAAGTAATAGAGAAATTTTTTAGCACTCCTGATTAAGCCAAAATAAAAATATGAAATAATACAATGTCAATCAAAATTATGTAGAATAAATAGTTAATAAATTGCGAACATTTCAAAAGCCCAAAGGCAAGCAAGTCCTAATGACGCGACGTCATTAAATAATGGGACGGGTAATATGTACCGTGAGTAAAATATGATATATTTAAAAAACAAAAAATAAAGTTTAAATCTAGTTTCAAAAAAAGAAAAGTCCTTAATCAGCAAAGAGAAAAATTGCATTTTAGCCTCAGACAAAGAACGGCGCTATCCAGTTTTGGATTTCGCTAAGATAGTGGGCAATAAAAAAGATGCTACACACAATGTTTCTCAGGAAGTTAAATTATAAGAGCCGTGTGAACGTTTGAATCATCAGAAATATTTAAAACAATTTATTGGACGAAGGGTTCGCATCCTTGGGCCACTTGGGCCAATTCTGAGCCAGCTCTTAGAGCGCAGGACGAAAACTATGTTTTTTAGGGTGGTAAGAGTGCTTTTTAGAGGATTATTAGAATGAGAATTATTTCGGCACTCAGGCATTGCAATTCAGTCAATATTATTATCTCTGCTCCTATTTGTCGTCAATTGAAGTGA
This sequence comes from Artemia sp. Kazakhstan ARC1039, assembly GCA_029168905.1. NCBI lineage: Eukaryota > Metazoa > Arthropoda > Branchiopoda > Anostraca > Artemiidae > Artemia > Artemia sp. Kazakhstan ARC1039. The sequence continues at coordinate 24,636 of JAQQPU010001718.1, read as the reverse complement.
GCTTTGCTGTACACCTAAAATGTATGTTACAATAAATCTATTGCTTTTCTATTTGTGTTTATTTTATTTTATATGTCTGTATGTCTGTATGTTTATATGTCTGTATGTTTTATATGTCTACAGGTGTAAGTTGACACGCTCAATCTTTATGACCACAATTAGGCCCAGTCCCATAAATTTTTATCGCTACACGTGCTGTAAAATAACCCGTGAAGAAGGAAGAACAGAATTTTAATTGGGCTTTGGTTTCATGACGAAAACGTAAAACAAAATAATATAATTTAAATGTAGATCTCGTGAATTTTTCCATTGATAAGCAATAAATCGTTTTTTAAAGAACCCTTGCTAGAACTCAACAATTTCGACCGAACAACGTCAGTTGTACAGGGTAAATAAGTAACTTTATTACTTTAAATAAAGTATTTTTTTCAATAAATTAATTTAGATGTTTTCTTTCAGGAATAAAAAGAGATAATTCGTAGAAAATTCATATGAAAAAAAAATTCATAACCGAAGGAAAACTAAAGATGACTGAATTTTAAATTGCAAATGAACAATGAGTAACTGGAACAAAGACATCTTATATGCATCATCTCAATGTTAGTCTGATGGTGAGAAGAGATAAAGAATAGAAAAGGGGCGTAACTAAAAAGAGCTTGCCTTACTTAAGGAGCCCTGAGCTGGGGAGCTGGCAGGGGATAAAGTTTTGCTTTTGGCCTTTGCTGCCAGTTTCGCCTGTCTGAGTTTCTTCCTCCATTCAACCCATTGTCGAACATCTGTCTCTTCCATATCACCCTTAGCTTCCAACTGTGTATAATAAGCTTCTCGGAGGATTCTAAAAGCCTATTAAAAAAAATTGGATGAAAATAATAATTATAAACTAAATACATTCTAAGACCACACTGGCTATACATGACATATGAAACTAAGAGAGGAAAGGAAATAACAAATGATAAATAAAAAAAGGTGAGAAAAAGAGGATTTTATCAGCCAGTGGCAAAACATGAAGATGAAGCATGAGCAAATATTTCGACAAGAACCTCCGCCAAGTCGTCCTGAGTGCTAAAAAAAAAAAAAAAAAAAAACAAAAAAACAACTAACATTTAGAAGTTTATCCAACAACAAGAGAACAGACACTGAATAAAAACCAGGCAAGAATCAATGAAAAAAATTTAACAAAATGATTGAGCAAGAATTTTTTGCCTTGCAATTGTCTTAGATTTTCTGCAATGACGGTTTTCATTAGATATGCAAATAGGTTCTCTTAACTTAGACTGGGCGAAAATAGTGATTGAGTTTTTTTTAATATTAAATTGTTGTAAATTGGGCTTAATGAAATATCTCCGGTGTCTCTATTTATAGCCAAATTTCTGTTTATATATTTTTTTTTTATCTCAATTACCTCTCTAAAAGATTGTGGTAGGCTATTTACAGTGGATATTAGAGTGGCCTCCTCAAAAAGAACCAGATGTGTAGGATCTTCAAATATATGCAGGGCAAAGGCGGAATCAAAGTTGTCGTTTTTATTTTCCAATTTCAGGGAATTATCTGTTCAAATTTTGTGTTCATGCAAACGTTCACCATGGGTCCTACCAATGTAAAATTTTCCATATGAACACGGGACTCTGTAAACATCACTAGCCAGCACAGGGTCAGTTTTATCTTTTCCTGAGTTGAAAAAGTATTTAACTTTTTGTTCAGTTTTCATAGGCAGCACGCCAGCGCTGACTAAGCAAAGTACGATGTGGGCAAAAGTTTTTTTTTTCATACCCGGGCACTTCGTATGGAAGTTGTCGTAGAAACTTCGAAAATGGCTCATTCGATTGGAAATTGGAGTGGCTAGTGCCCTTTTTAATAATTAAAAGTGATTGGAGGGCAACTAGCCCCCCCCACACCCATCATTCCCCGAAACATATCCAATCAAAATTTTGAGATAGCCATTTTGATCAGCGTAGTTGATTTCCAGATAGAAAATATGTTTCTGAGGAGGATACTCCCCCAAAACACTCAGGGCAAGGGTTTTTAGTTATGCCCTGAGGGCATATAAGAACGATGTTGGCACATTGTACTATTTATTATTTTTTCCTTTAGAGAAGGGCACTTCATATGGAAGGGGTCGTCGTAGAAACCTCAAAAGGGGCTCATTCGACTGGAAATTCAGAGTTCTAGTGCCCTTTTTAATTCTCGAAAGTGATTGGACGGCAACTAGCCCCCCCGCCACGCCCATCATTCCCCAAACACATTCAATCAAAATTTTGAGACAGCCATTTTGTTCAGCGTAGTTGATTTCCAGATAGAAAATATGTTTTTGAGGAGGACACTCCTCCACAACCCTCAGGGCATGGGTTTTAAGTTATACCCTGGGGGCATATAATGTTTTTATAGAAGGTGTTGTCGTAAAAACTTCACAACAGGCTCATTCGATAGGAAATTAAAAGGGGTAGTACCCTTTTTAATAGTCGAAAGTGTTTGGATTGCAACTAGCCCCCCCCCCCACGCCCATCATTCCCCCAAACACATCCAATCAAAATTTTGAGATAGCCATTTTGTTCAGCGTAGTTGATTTCCAGATAGAAAATATGCTTTTGAGGAGGACACTCCCTACAACCCCCAGGGCAAGGGTTTTAAGTTATGCCCTGGGGGTATATAAGGTTTTATAGAAGGCGTTGTCGTAGAAACTTCCAAAAATGCTCACTCAATTGGAAATTCAAAGGGCTAGTGCCCTTTTTAATAGTCGAAAGTGATTGGAGGGCAACTAGCCCCCCCCCACGCCCATCATTTCCCCAAACATATCAAATCGAAATTTTGAGATAGCCATTTTGTTCAGCGTAGTTGATTTCCAGATAGAAAATATGTTTTTGAGGAGGACACTCCCCCAGAGCTCCCAGGGCAAGGGTTTTAAGTTATGCCCTGGGGGCATATAAGGTTTTTATAGAAGGCGTTGTCGTAGAAACTTCAAAATAGGCTCATTCGACTGGAAATTTAAAGGGCTAGTGCCCTTTTTAATAGTCGAAAGCGATTTGAGGGCAACTAACCCCCCTCTCACGCCCACCTTTTCCCCAAACACATCCAATTAAAATTTTCAGATAGCCATTTTATTCAACGTAGTTGAAAGTTTTGGAAATTAGGCCTTTAAGGATGACAACCCCTCCCCCCACAGCCCTCAGGGCAAGGATTGTAAGTTATGCCCTGTCGTTAGCCATTACAGCGAAGGGAAGTACTAGAAATGTTATTAAAAGAAAGAAATTTACAATTATCTACATTAAGAGAAAGGCCTATGTCTGAAAAAGAAGTGGCAACACAAGAAACCATAAACTCCCTCCCAAGTTCTTATGACAATTATTTCTATGCACAACGAATATAAACAAAATGGTGATAGTAGACGTAAGGTATGTTGCTCTTTACTTAATCAACGCTACCGTGTTGACACTAAAAGTTTAAATTTATACAAAAAGACCTTAAAAAGTTATATTTAAACTTAACAAGACACGGTTTAAGCATTCGATAACACTAGGGAAAAGAAGCAAAAGCAACTAAGAGTTTAACAAAAATGGTTCTGGGCATGTCGTTTAGATAACTTGCATTATCTAAACGAAAAAAAGTCATAAAAACATCTTTTTTATTAGCGTGGAACATTGGTAATTTTAATCTCAATCGACCATGATTAACCGAAAGGATTAATTACCGAATCATTACCAGAAATGATTAGCCGAAATTAATATAACGATTTTAAATTATTTTTTTTGTCTCTCTGATTTTGTTTACAGAAGATTTTATCTGATATTTTTATATATTTTTTCATTTTTCCTCTCTCTGATTTTATAGCTTTTTTCTCCCTCTGAGAAATTGATGAATTTACTCTCTTATCGATAGGGTTCATTATCACAACCGACCATACAGGGTTCTGTTACCTACAAATTTTTACTTAGCCACACGTTCCCCAATAACAAAATGGTGAACAACGGACTTCGACCAAAAAAAAATTCGTAGTAAATAAATTTTGTATTTATATTTTACCTATATTTATATTTATATCCTCCTGGGATGGATTATTTTCATAAATGATGTTAGGATATTTTACCTCCATATTATTCTCAAAACTCTTTTTGGAACAAAAATCTAGAAAGGAACCTTATTTATTGCTAAAGAATCAGAGAACCATATCATCTATGTACGCTCTTCTTGGAACATTATTACTACAAACTTACCATGAGGTGTAGAGTGGAACTTATAACTGAATCCTTGCAACTCATATTTTCAACAAATATTAGACTTGAGCCACATGATAAGGAATATACTGTATATTCCTTATCATTGGAATATTGTATATGCCTCCGAACATCGTCATATGCGGAGGTCAAGAAGAACTGGGGTGAAGAAGTTTATCTAAAAATGGGACAAAGTCTAGAAGATTTAAAATGTGTAATGTCTGTAAGGAGGAATTGTATGCCTCGTGGAGAACAAAGGAAACATTTAGGGGGGGGGGGCTATATTGAGGAGTGGTCCTTACAGTTACCTTATGTGTGGAGAGATGGATGAGTCTTTGCATCATTTTTTAGGGAATTGTAAAGATTCTAGGGAATTGCGGCTGGAAATTTTTGGTAGGAAGGTCAGGGAGAGTGATTGGATTTTGAAAATTTTTAAACGTAGGTGTTATGTAGATATAAGTAATATTGGAAGGTTCGTCCAGGTAGGTATGAGGCATCATAAAGAATTTCCTGAATAGTCAGTTTTAGTTTTTCGTCATTATACGTTTTATTATTGCATTTTTTTTGCTCGTTTGTTGTGTCACAATGGCCCAACAGGGCTTTCGTGTGAATAAATCTATCTATCTATCTATAGAGGACTCCCTGGAATTGTTGCGAAAGGTAGATCTGGATATAGGATATGACGTAATTCAGTTAGAATACAATGGTTATGAATATAAAGAACTCACAAGAATTCATGCGTAAGTTAGACATGTAAATGGATATGAAATATGGCGTAATTTAATTAAAATATGGCGTAATTTGACGATAATAAGAGATATGACGCAATTTAATTAGACTTGAGCTATAATGGCAAGGAACATGAAGAACTTACTGGAATTGTCGCAAAAGGTAGACATACAACTGGATATGGGATATGACGTAATTTAATTAGAATATGACGTAATTTAATTCGACGAACGACAATGGTAGGGAAAACAAAGAACTCGTTAAAATTCTTGCGTAGGTAGACATGTAATTGGATATAGAATATGATGTTATTTAACTAGAATATGGCGTAATTTGACGTACGGGATATGATGTAATTCAATTTGACTTTAGCTATAATGGTAAGGAATATAAAGAACTTACCGGGATTGTTGCGTAAGGTAGACATGTAACTGGATCCCAATATTTTGCTGGCAGTCGAGTAATCGGACAAATATGTCTTCTTGAAGATGCTGCTTTGGGCTTACCGAACAATTCATCAAATGTTTCTTTGTCAGAAAATGACACAAATGTCCTGGAGCACTTGTCATCACTTTCTTCAATAACTAGAGAGAGATAGAAATAGAAAATAAAAAAAAAAACAAGAAAAACCTAGAAAAAATCAATGAAGAAAATAAATAAAACTGTTATGCTATTAAGCTCTAGAAAACCTGTTACAAGAAAAAACTTTATAAAACACATCCAATTTCTTTTTTAATTTAATTTGTTTTAAAACTTGTTTAAAATTTATGTGTTGCTGTTGATAACTGGGTGGATATGCCCTTGTTGTTTGATGACCTTGTAATTCCGAAATGAGGAAATACCATCTTTACTAAAACCCTTTACCTCTTCTCTTCGTTCTGTTTTTACACCCATTAAACTTTGTGCTATTTAATGCAGTACATAGGCTTTGAACCCTTGCCAAGTCTTACTTAATTTTATCTTAAAATAAGATTAAATTTTACAACTAATACCCTGTAATTTAAATTTAATTATTTTAATTAAACCTAATTTGATTAGTTGAATTCATCCTGATATAATTCTAATGATAGTATTAACTATTTAATTGTATTTTGATTATTTGTATTGTTTAGATGTTTGTGCGTTATTTTTTGAAATTTGACAACAAATTGCACTGTGGATTTATGATTTTTTTTAGCGATTTGTAATCGCTAACAAGTGCCCCCTCTTTTCATTTTCAACAATTTTTATACTTCATTTTATTCCATTTTCATGTGTTATTTACACCTTTTGCTATTTTAAACTGTATTCAGATTTCGATTCTTATTCTTTTTTATGTAATTTTTGCGTTTTGATAAATATAACTTTCATTATAATTTGCGCTTATTTTCTTTTACAACTGAGAACATATTGCCGTGGTGATTTATGTACTTGAAGCTGAGTGATTTGTAGTTTGACATTAACCACAATTTCGGTATTTACCATGATAGCTATTTTAAACTAAAAATGTACCTTATATGATTAATATTATAAAAAGCATGCAGCAAAAGCTTTTTAATAAGCCATTAAACATCTGAACCTACGATAGCCTGTTCTGGTAGCCCTGCAGAAAAAAGGGGACCCATCACTGCTACCCATGCAAAAAAAGCAATTTTACTTGTTTTTCAATACACGGAGGGGGGGGGGGCTCAAACCCAGGGTTTAGGGTTTTGGCCATGGTAAATAATAATGCACGTTTTATTTTGACGCTGCCATTTTCTATAGGTTGGAAGCTCTTTTTCAAAATTCTCAAGAATTGTTTTCGCAATAAACTTTTAGTGGTATTTCTGCATTATTCAGTACACACTCGAGAAGTGAAGTTAGGACCTAGTGTTTACACTTCCAATAATGTACCTTCTCGTATGAGTATAAAGCCATGTTGTGTCCATCGACACACTGTTTTGGGTAACAACCCTTCATTCTGGAAAAACCTAATTGCCTCTTTTTCAGTCCTTGGCGAATCCCAGATCTTAATTTGAACATCCATGGTCAGACACTATCTTCTATCATTATACGTTGCAAACTAAATGAGTTTTGTGACTATGTAACCGGTTTATTCTCGAGTATGTACTGAATAATACACAAGTACACTTTTAGTATTAAGATAACCACATAAAAGTTATCATTCTTGAATCTCCTTTAAACGAAAAAATTTTCTCAGTATATATTTTTTAGTAGAACGCGTTTTTAAACTTTCCAGTACTATAGGTACCTGAAAGCTGCAACCAGGACAACGAGAAGAGAAAAGAAGAGGACAGACGATCAGCCTCAGCCTACGACGAAATACGACCAGTTACGTTTATGCTAACTTAACTAATTGAAATTATAATTAGTTGAAATTATAAAGTGAAATTATAATTAGTATTATTGAAGAATAATAAAACCAGTTATGTTCATGCTAACTTAACTAATTGAAATTATAATTAGTTGAAATTATAAAGTGAAATTATAATTAGTATTATTGAAGAATAATAAGACCAGTTACGTTTATACTACATTAACTAATTGAAATTTTAAGTAGTTGAAATTATAATTAGTATAATTGAAGAATAATAATGCCAGTTACGTTTATGCTAACTTAACTAATTGAAATTATAATTAGTTGAAATTATAAAGTGAAATTATAATTAGTATTTTTGAAGAATAACAAGACCAGTTATGTTTATGCTAACTTAACAAGAATTCAAATTATAAGTTAAAAATAAAGTTAGGAAAATTGCTTAAGGGGATTTGATACAAATAAAGAATAAGCCTATCTCGTCCATTATAGACTTTTTTAGTTTGTGTGGCCAAACTATTTGGAATTGATTGGGTGGTATATAACGGTATATGTCGTATATAAAGGGTATACAACGGTGGTAATAAAACGGGTATAATAAACGGTAGAAACTAAAAGCCGACATATACTTTCCCTAAAATCTTAGAAATACCTTGTAACTTCGCTTGTTTTGTGCCGGAGATAGAGATATTTAGTTCTAGGGTAACTTATATCATTAGTAAGTATAATTTTTTCGATCAAACGGATCAGAATTTTCTTTTTAAGATTCAGGAAAGGATTACCCTAAAAAAAATTCTTGTATACCTGCTCTGAGAATTACAAAAATCACCTCAAAAGAAATGTCATTTGATAGCTCTTCGAATTTTCTGTGGTTCAACCCGCTTTGATTGAAAACTTTGTCGACCCAATTTCATTGTCTTTTCAATCAAATTTAATAATCAAATCACAAATTCTCAATAGGTTTCAATGATAAGTTGTCCCCTGGGAGAATTCGCTAATGGACCCTTAGCCTTGAAGATACTCAAACAGTAAGTTGAGGCTAACAAAATGATGTTTAAGGTATCGAATCCTCTTAATATTAAGTTTAAAAAAAAACTAAGTTTAAAAAAAATATTAAGTTTAAAAAAAACATTAAGTTTAAAAAAAAATATTAAGTTTAAAAAAAAAACGCGAACAGAATAAAGAAATAACTATCTCTATTTAACAAAGAACAGAGAAGAGAAATACAACAGAACAAGAGAAGGGGGGAAAAATTAGATGGAGAACAGAAGAGAAACAATTTGAGAAAGAGCTTTCTAAGGACAGTCCATCACCAAAGAAATTAGTTTGAAATACATACCTCCATGTTCTATTTCTTCGACAAGAGGCATCGTAGACGATACAAAGCGGATATAGGGCCCTACTCTGTCCTTCTTTACCACACGGACCTTTTTCTTTTCAAGTTC
>JAQQPU010001718.1:0-10958 GCA_029168905.1 Artemia sp. Kazakhstan ARC1039 | reverse complement strand
TTACTTGATTTAATTACTCCAATGATTTTTAATACAGACCACCATTCTTGTGGCCGATTGGGGCCGGTGGAAGGCGGTAGATGAATCAATTCGAAGAAGTCGCATTAAAAATGCAGAAAGCCACAAAGTTGACGTCCGGGTATAATTGAGGGACGAATGAAGAAGCAAAGACACTAAAAATCAAATCTGATTCTTTCAATAGGTTAAGTGGAAACTAACCATATACGTCTTCAAAAATTAGGAAAAAACCCCAAAACTCAACTTTTGACGACAAAGACCTCCATATACAGTTAAGTAGTTTTATGACAAGCAGGCGCCAAACTTGAAAATAAGGAACATTTGTGAAAAATCAGCCGAAAATAGCGAAAAAATATATCATCATGGGGCTTAAGAAACTGTAACCTTGTTGATTACTATAACAAAAGACAAACACTTCCATAAATCTAAGCTATGTATTAATATGAATATTATTAAGATTAATCAAGATTAAACATTTCAAATTATTAGTTAATTGACTTACAGAAAAAGCATATTTTTAGAAAGACATATCAGGCTATCATATTAAATTATAATTATCCCTTCTATTGACTACTGGCATATCAATAGAATCCTTATTTTTTCCTGATTTAAAAATATAAGTTTTATCACTTTATTTTTACATATTCCCACCACCCTATATTTGTTCTATAGCCCGACTGAACATAAAAGTTGTAAAGGTAAGGTAAAGGATGCGGCACTAGACCCTTAAGGTCCGAACCGGCGGTGCTGATCTCCATCTCAAGGACCTTCAGCCAGGAAGTGCAATGGGGGGGATGGGGGCCAGTCATCCTTTGCTTTCGCATACCGAGATTTCTCCAGGTACCCATTTAGAGCTGGGTCGACTCTGACTAAGCTTACAGAATCACGCCACTGACCCCCACCCCGAACCGAATAATTGGGTACACTAGGATTCGAACCCGCGCCCTCTCGGACAAAGGATCCTAAATGCAGCACACCAATACAATCGGCTAGGACGGCGCCATAACAGTTGCACCGCCCTATTGAATGCTGTATTGCTCGACGATCAGATGAAGATATATTGGGTGTTACAGCCGTTTGGTTGGACTTGTTTGTAAACAAGAAAAGTTGAGATTTTAAGCAACGAAAATGTTTCTATTTCGATATACATGGTAGTTTAATTGGGGAATGGGTACATTTAAAGTCGTAAATTAGCCTACTCTAGATGAAAAGCCTACTCTAGCCCATTTTCGTTTAAAACAAGCTTGTGCAAAATATAGGTTCTTATAATTTTTATAAGAACCAATAAATTTTAATAAAAACTTTAACAATAGGTTTTTATAAGAATTTTCGGAAGAAATTTTATAAGAACAGGTTCTTATTAGTTGCAAACAATTTTTTGGATTTTGTGCGAATCGCGGATATTGGCGCATGACTCACTTTATGGTTGTTAGCTAAATGATTTTAATTCTTATAATTTTTGGTCTTTTATTGAATTTTATTTATCGTTTAATTTTTGTTGTTTTTTATCATCGGTTTTTAATTGGTTTTGTTGACTTTTCGCGTTTGTTTTTTGGTTTTTTCTTCGGCATTTTCCTTGAGTATATTATTTCGTTCGCGCTGAACAAGAGAGGCGGTTGCTCTCTCCAAATATTCTCTTTGTGTTTCTTCAGTGTTTCGTTTGGCCTTTAAAAACCCCATTTTTGATCGTTTTCTTTCTTTATGTTATGGCAAGCCAATGCGGTTAAAAAAATTATCTTCCTATTAAAACTACCCTTGTATGGTATTCCAGACAAATACATTAAAGTAATTGGTGTTAAGTACGAGAAATAACACTGCTGCGCTTAATGTATGAAATGAGGAAAGTAGCTGGTTTCATACTAAATGAGGAGTTAAGCAGGGTTGTGTTCTATCCCCCTTTATATGGATTATTTTGATGGACTTTGTTTTAAGGAGCACAGGAAAGGCAATGGGAGACCACGGAATCAAATGGGGAGGAAAAAGTCTCCTGGACTTGGATTATACTGATAATTCAAGTATCCTAGATGAAAGTGTGAGCAAAATGAATGAACTTTTAGAGATTTTCCGAGTTCAGGGTGCTAGAATAGGTTTGAGAATTAATGTTAAGAGAACTAAGTCGCTAAGGCGAGGAATAAGTGAAGATGAAAAGGTGACGTTGGATAATGTAAAGATTGATCAGGTGAGCAGCTTCACCTACCTTGGTAGTATTATTAGTAAAGATGGTGGAGCAGTGAAGATGTTAAAAGTAGAATAGCCAAGGCACATGATGTGTTTTCACAGTTAACAAAAAGTTTGGAAGAATAGGAATATAAGTGGGTGAACCGAGATTAGAATAACGAAAGCTACAGTGATGACATTGGTCAAATACGGTTCTGAAGCATGCTCCGAAAAAAGAGGAAGAATTGTTAGATGTTTTCCAGAGAAATTGCCTACGGACAGTTTTGGTTACCCGACTGACTGACCGTATTTCAAACAGTAGGCTGTACGAAAAGTATGGTTCAATCCCGCTTTTTAGGGCTATATTGGGAGAAAAGTTGAGATGGCTAAGGTTCGTTCTGTGGATGGCCAGAATGCCAAAGATAATCCTTTTCAGCTAACCATCTAAGGCTAAACGGAAAGCAGGTCTTCCGAGTTAGGATGGGAGAATGTCGTCAGGAAATATTTAATGGAAACTTCCTGGGAGGTTGTAAAAAGGGAGGCAAGGAATAGATTGGGATGGAAGAGGAGCGTGCGTAACTGTATTGGCCTCAGGAGGCTTGGTGCTGCGGTGAGTTGTTAGTAGTAGTAATATTTAAACTATGGCAAGTAATCACACATCGGACGTGACCACATTCCAGATACAAATGCAATCCCTTCGTAAAATTTGTTTTACGGTTATATTTATTTGATTATGGAGATATTTGGGGTTTACGGCGCTAGATTTCATTTTCCGGTGATATGAGTAAATGACGCAGCTACATTTTGAACGACAGTAAAAACAAGCTGAAGTAAAAAATTAGTCTCTCTTCTCTGTAACCCTTTTTTATGTAGCCATGGGGTTATCTTTTCGTCACTAATATGTGTGAATCGGAAGGATCGATACTTTTCAAGAACATCAATCCACCGATACAAAACCGTTGATCATCAAAATCCGTAGTATGGAATCGAACCTATATAAATAAAACCTTTGTTATCATTATTATTATGTATATTATATATAGACTGGCCGTATTCAGGACTTTTGTCTGCATTTTTTAGACCAATTCACTTGCCGGAGAATATTTCTCAGTTTTTCAAAATATTTAGTCTTTTTACCTGTACTTTATGATCAATTTGCGAGTCAATATTCCGCGGGGAGAGGGGGAGAGATATATATTGAATCTTTTCCAGAAGATTTTTCGAAAGATAGCTTTAGATACCTGTTTGAATGACCATATATCACACAATCGGTTGTACAAAAAACATGGTTCAATCCCACTTTCTAGGACTATAATGAAAAAAGATTAAGATTGTTAGGTCACTTTTTAGAATTGAAGAATGATAGTTTTCCAAAAAGCATGGTTTTAGGACATCTATCTAGGGCCCAGCAAAAAGGAGGACGTCCTTGAATGGGGTAAGGATGGCATAAGAAAGCATTGAAAGGAAATATGGGTTTCGTGAGCATATGTAAAGGGCGATATCTGAACATATCGAGGAGCAGCATGTACAAATGTTTGGGTCTTAGGCACATTTGTTCTCGTTGGCTAAAGTAGTAGAAGTTGACTAGATAACATTTAAATTGACGAGAAAAAAATCGGGAACTTGCTACCAATAACTCTTTATTTTACGTTATTGATTTATACTAGTCTATAGAAAGACGAAAGAAAATACTATTAGTTTATTTTTACCTTTTAGAAAGGTAAATAAGGAAATGTTTGGATTTATCTCTGGTCTTTCGAAAGATAAAAAGAAAATCTTATATTTGGTTCATACCTGCTCTTGAGAAAGAGAAAAACAAAATCTTACATTCGGTTTATTCCAGCTCTTGAGAAAGAAAAAAACGAATTTTACATTTGGTTTATTTCTGCTATTTAAAAAGATATAACAAATCTTTGATTTATCTTTGCTATTTAGATTGATAACAAATTACGTTCAATTTACTCTACTCTTAAAAAGACAAAAAAAACGTACTTTCGATGGATCTGATCTTTAAAAACATAAAAGCAAAAAAATTATTCGATTTATATCTGCTCTTTAGAAGACACCAAAATCCCTTTCGATTTACTCTACTCCTAAAAAGACAAAAAACCTTACGTTACATTAATCTCTGCTCTTTAGAAAGAAAAAAGAAAACTTAAAATTCAATTTATCTCTGCTCTTTAGAAGACACCAAAATCACTTTCAATTTACTCTACTCTTAAAAGGACAAAAAGCTTACATTTAGATTTATCGCTGATCTTTAGAAAGATAAAAAGAAAATCTTACAGACGGTTTAATCCTGCTCTTGAGAAAAATAAAAATCCATTTAGTTTATTTCAGCTATTTAGAAAAATAAAACAAAATCTTATGTTCGATTTATCCCTGTTATTTAGAAAGATATTTAAAAAATACGTTCCGATTTACTCGACTCTTAAAAGACAAAAAACCTTACGTTACATTAATCTCTGCTCTTTAGAAAGAAAAAAGAAAACTTAAATTCAATTTGTCTCTGCTCTTTGGAAGATAAAAAATTGTTTTCGTTTTACTCTACTCCTAAGAAAGACAAAAAAAACTTTACATTCGATTCATTTCTGCTTTTTAGAAAAATAAAATAAAAATTTTAAATTCGACTTATCTCTGTTCTTTAGAAGATAAAAAAAAAAAAAAAAATCGATTTATTCTATCCTTAAGAAAGACAAGAAAAAGTTCGATTCAACTCTGCTATTTACAAAGAAAAAAGAAAAATCTTACATTCGATTTATCTCTGATCTTTACAAAAAAGAAACTACGTCTGATTCATCTCTGCTTTTTAGAAAAAAAATAAACAAGCGTAACTATATGACTGTAGGTTCCAGGAAGGGATGTAAATTCCTCAAAAATAAATCTTGTATACTAAGAAAGAGAGTATACTAAGTATAGTAGATAAGATAATATATTATAGTAGAGAATAAGTAACAAGAGAGTCAAAACAAGGAAGTAAGTAATAACAATAAGAGAGTATAGTATAGTATGAATTTAAGCAAGAGAGTACTGATACTAGCCATTAAGTGCCAAATCTAATAAAGTGTCAGCATCAAGTTTTGGTTTTGGTTTCCTTTCCAATTTCACTTTTGGCTTTATAGCTTTTGCTGGCTCCTGTAAAAGGGTAAATGTTTCAGTTGTAACAAGAAAACTTATCAAGACATAAATACGCCCTTGCAATGTCAAGCCAAGGGTAAAATAAGGGTAGTTAGATAGGAAATAAATTCTCACTAAAACAGTTATAAAATTCAGCCTTCGCGTCTCCTTTATTTACCACTTTATCCACCAGATTAAAGGTGGGATCCACGTTTTTTAAGATAAAATGGCGTTAAAATCTAGAGAATATACGGAAATAGGAGGTTAAGAGATCCTTGGATGTTTTTTTATGTATTGGTTTCATTTTTTGTTTTTCCCGTTTTTTTTTCCTGCCATAGAGCCTTGCAGGGGAGACTACGTTGAATAGTTTTTTGTTGTGATCTATTTATTTAATATATAGATGGAAAAAAAGCCCGCTACTAATATTTTTAACCCCCCCCCCCTCTAGATCCATCTTAAGTCTATTCATACCTAGAACCGCAATTTTATAAGATTTGTTTTTGCCTGTTTCAAAATTATAATGTTTTTAGGGTAGCGTCATATCTTGTCAGCGTCGCGAAGCTGAATTGTGGATACAGCGTCTTACTGGATTGCATATGAATTGTCCAAAATGATACCTAACCTTAAGGCTATGGAACAGATGAATAAAAAGGTTACCGAGGAAAAACTTATTGGATCAGTTAATAATATACGTCATAACTTGCTACCTATTATATTAAAATTTATTAATAATTAGATAATAAATTAATATTAATACAGGTCATAACTTTTTATAGTACCAAGGACATCAAAATAAAAGCATTCTGTTGTCCCCTGAACCTATCTCAGGTCAACTCATACCTGAAAACAACGATTGTCTCTGATTTTTCAATAATTCAATTTTGTGGTCCTAAATTAAGGAGTCTTTAGGGCACTACATTTTGTCACTGTTACTGTTACGTTTTATTTAACTGTTACATTTCCCACTGTCACGTCGAACCGTGAAAATAAGTAGTTAAAACTGATTTATTCAATTTGATAACACTTTCCGTACGTAGAAACTTAAACATAAACAATCTATCTCCTCCCCAAAGAAAACTACACCTTCAAGGGAAAGCTACCCCGTTAGCAGTTTGGTATCATCTGGTTTTAGGTTATTTTGCAACTTATTACTTACATGTCTCTTAAAATTTGGCACCAACCACTACCAAAACTGCACAACTCCATGGGGAGGTCTTTTTATTAAAAACTAATTTCCAAATTGTTTCTAATTTTTCAAGATAATATTTAATAATAATACTTTTATTTTCCCTCAGGATACACTATGAGGAGTACATTCAATAAATATAAAATATAAAGATACAACTTACAATTAAATATGCCTCTGTAAGTTCTCTAAGGTTTTCCAAATTTGTTCTAAATTATTAATTATTTGTTCTAAATTAATTATAAATTATAAATTATTTGTTCTAATAAGGTTTTCTAAATTATTGAATTTATATATTGAGTTATAATCCTTTTTGAAACTTTTTTTTCTAAGTTCTTTTTAAAACGACGGATTAATCCTTTTCAAAATACATTTTGAAAATGACGGATTTATGGCATAGAGAAAGAAGAAGCAGAACAAAAAACATCAAACGAATTATCCCACTTTTACCACGATAAGTCGTCCTCGGCGATGAAAAGATAGAAAGAACTTAAACCACAACAATTTAAAAAACTAAAGGAATTTAAATCAAAACAGAGTAAGAAAATCATATCAATACATACTATAACTACTCCATGTAAAAACCTCGTAAGTAGAATATATAATCAATAAGCTATCCCTATTACAGCACAGAATCAGCTGACAATAAGATATTAAAGTCAACTGAAAAAGAACTCAATTATTCTGTTAAAAATAATACTCTTATTGGAATCCAATGCAGCTTTACATTTGGAGTTCACATTTAATTTAATCTCCAGGTGATTTAACTAGGTCACGACTCAGTTGAAACCGGGTCACAGTAAATGGTACAATTGGCAACAATTCCACTAACGAACTGGAGCACTTAACCACTTCAGGCTAAGAAACTGGTTAAGTCTTAGCCATCTTCTGATTCATAAACCTGCAAGCACATCTTACTGAGTCTTGAAGAAGAATACACAGTAGCTGCCCAAACTATCACTTGCCCTTGTAAGCTTCCTACAGAATAGTTTCGATTTCAGTTTGCCATTGCTACTATTTACATCTAGCGTAGTTGCCACTTTTTTTCTTTTCTGTTTGAAGTCGTATTTTGAATAGCACGCTTGCATACAAGGCGGGGAGAAAAGAAAAACTTAAAACCTTCAGGAGAGTAGAGGGAGGCTTTATTTTCGACAGTTTAACACTGCTAAAGACTTCATCCTAAGATTTTGACTCTGTGCATCATTTTCAAACGCTATTATTGACGATTTTTTATTTTGCTCTTTCGACACATCTAAACCAACATTTTAGTCATTTTCTGTCTCAGATATCACAGTGAAATACCAAAGGTTAAGGCTTTTTTTTCTAGGGTGCAAATATAGAAGAAACAAAACTAATATTAAATGGACAAGAACTTGAACAGATTGTCAATGAGTCAGTTTCATTATTCACCGATCCAACTAACCTGCCATGAAAAAAAAAAATCTGATATGATAGTATATGTTATTCAGGGAACAAAAAGTTTGTGAGATTTCCATATATTTCCCATGGAATCCACCAACAAAATACTCTTGCAGAGCAATTAACACGGTGGATGAAAAAAGACCATGCAAATTTTTAACTAAAACCTGACTTCAACCATAAGTGCAAATACACAGCCCAAAAAATGAAACAAACCTGAAATTTAAACAAAATTCCATTGAGAATGATTTCAAACGAATTTTACAATTTTACGAATTTTACACAAAACTCCATCTAAAGCCGTGAGGTGCAGGCTCCATCGGTGGTTCATCGCAAAGTTTGGGTGGGTCATTAGCAGGTGGTGCACACTTTGGCTGACTATACTTTAGAACCTTAATTTTGAAAAAAAACATTTTTCATGTGAACAAAATTACATTCCTATGCATTTAAAGAGGAAACGATACCTGACAGTATTGCAATATAGCCATGCATTGTATAAAAACTGTTTTATACAGACAATATTTTTAATTAGCATCAAATATGCCAAGAGGATAGCCCCCCCCCCCTTCTAAAAAAATATTAAGGAAATGGTCTTTTAAGCTTACTACAGGTGGAAACATGTAAAATATTGAACAACCAAAATTTAAAAATCACGAGGAGAGGGAGGGGGACCAGGATTTTAGAATGCCTGATCCCCCCCGGGTGAGGCATTACCCGACATCGGTTGGTAACCACTGATGTAGAGGGGAAAAAATGAATCTATATAGACTGTTGATACCAGTGGAAAAATTTAAGCAAAAGTCACACAATATTATCCCAGATTTTTTTGCAGACAAATTATGTAATTCATTCCCTCTTCAAACCGTCAAATTTAGCAAGAAAAGAAAAAAAACAATTTTGTTACAGCCTAGGAATAGAAATTGCGTTTCAGCACTCTTGTGATACTTCTTATCCTCCTTCAAACCTCTTGGTACTGGCCTCTAAGCAAAATTGACTGCCCTTAGCGCTGTATTATCACGCATTACAAAGGCAATTACACCATGAAAAACGTTGAACAGGTACGAATCCATAGCAATCCGTAACAGGAGAAAAAGCCGAACATGCCTCAATACTGGGGGCAGATATTCCCTTCCTTTGAGATTGGCTATGAGGCCCCCCTTGAAAACTGGAAAATTTCAATATCAGGCATTTTGATTCCCCCCCCAACCAGAGAAAATTTTAAAATCCGTATCTTTAAGGTTTAGCCGGTGTTCACCAAAAAAATACATTAAGTGTCAATACAGTCAGCATCAAAATGACTTTTGATTGGCTAATGTTCTACCTTGTCATTTAACTTCGAGACATGGTGAATTTTATTCCTAGTTATTCAAACAGCTTCAACTACAACGTAGCTGGGTAAGTATTGGCTACTTTTTATGCCACTTTACGTCCATGAAAATTAGGACTTTTCAGAAAAAAAACATGGTGACACTTTAATGCAACCACCTCTATAATTAACTTTTTTAAAATATCTTAAAAATAAAAATTGAAAAGGTGCCAGAATCCATAGCAATCCGTAACACGAGAAAAAGCAGAACATGCCTCAACACTGGGGGCAGATATTCCCTTCCTTTAGGATTGATTGGCTATGAGGCCCCCTCGAAAACTGGAAAAATGTAAATATCAGGTGTTTTGCCCCCACCCCCCTCTCACAGAAAATCTTCAAATCTCTCTCCTTAAGGTTAACTCTGTGTCCACCTACAAAATATATCAAGCGTCAATACAGCCAGCATCAAATTGACTTTTGACTGGCTAATGTTCTACCCTGTCATTTATCTTCGAGACATGGCGAATTTTATTCCTAGTTATTCAAACAACTTCAACTACAACATAACTTGGTAAGTATTGGCTACTTTTTATGCCACTTACGTCCATAAAAACTAGGAATTTTGAGATAAAAAAAAGCATGGTGACATTTTAATGCATTAGCCTTTATGCTTAACTTTTTTTTAAATATGTTAAAAAGAAACTGAATTTTACCTTGTATGCTTTAGTTATTACGCCACGTTTTCTTACTGTTTTTCTTTCCCCTTCTTCTTCTTGATCGCTAACAAGCTCATCATTTTCTTCTATATCAAAATCTGAATCCACAATATCTTCTACATCTTCGTCTTCTCTGAAATAAGAGGGAGGTAAATAAATGTGGCTAGAACTAATCAAACTAAATTTTAGATTTTGTTAGATTTTACAGACCCAAACTAAAATTTTACCCAAAACTAAAATTTTAGAAATCACAGGGACAAATTTTTACTATAATTCTTAATAGTGTTTTTTTCACAAGATTTGCGGAACCAGTGTTAATAATCAACCCCCTAGCATGTTACAGTAAGAAGTGGATGAGAAATAATTATTACTGTAAAAAGGATGGAAATCCTATTAAACGAGTTTAAAATCACCTCCATGGTATTAGTTATGATTGGAGATTATTTTATGCTTCAACGGTGTTCAGTATCTCACTTTTTGGTAAATGTTCTTGGCCTACAGGAATTCTTACCATTAAGGTAAAATTCCGAATTTTAAAAAGTGTAACTCTTCTTTCCTTCGATAATTATTCTTAGATAGTTTATTTAAAGAAGCCCTAAGCCCCCCTATATGAGATAGTTTAGAGGACTTTGAGTTTTCAGCCTCCCCCTACTTAATAAACAAAGAATTATAATAAAAGTATTAATAAAGTATTTTGCTCATCTTTGGTTGGTGAAGACAAACACTTAGTAGAAACACCGAAAATAACATCGAAAAGCAACGATTTTCCTTGTTCTTCCAGACGGGCGCGGGGGAGGGGGGGGCAAAATCACCCGGTGTAGCTGAGAACAAAAGAAATTATAACCAAAAAGAATTTTATTTATAACCAAAAAGAAGCCCTATTTATTACGATAGTTTATTTAAAGAAGCCCTGGCTGATGAGCCACGAAACGGAGATCAGCACCGTCGGTTTGGACCTTCAGGGTCTAGTGCCATCATACTATACATTAATACATACTTAATTGAGAATCATAATATATATATATATATATATATATAT